>CAESWR010001728.1:126906-138125 GCA_903171835.1 Mullus surmuletus
ATGACTTGAGTAGCTCTATTTGCAAAGAATTGGTTGATTCACACAAGTGAAATTGACAAAATAGACTATTTAACACCTTATTTCATGTTGTAAACATCTACAAATAAATAACAGCTGCATCAGCCCCCTCCTTCTCCTTCCTATCACTCATCATCGGCTTGGTGTGTGACCTTTGTCTGTGTGTGTGTGTGTTTGTGTGTATTGCCGTGCACTGTGCGGCTGCTATGAGTGGTCCGCTCCTTGGCACGTGAGCTCGTGATCTCTTGTATTAAAAACGTTCGATGATGTTTGGACTTAAATCGAACTCCACCAATCCCCCTCATTGATCCGTGTGTGTGGCTGCACGGATGTTATCTGTGTGCTGTCGGGGCTTCCTACACTTTGGTGAGTTTCACTTTGCTTAAAACTCCGTTGCTGCAGCAATAGCTGATCGGTGACCACTGCGCCTGCTTTGATGTTACGTGCTTCTGGTCGAGGCTTCCTGAGCTTCCAAAGTCGCCATATGTCGTCTTGAGTCTTAACTCGCGGTGACGCGCAGCGTGTCACTCAATCCCCAATGCAAAAGCATAAATAGCACACCCCCGCAGTGTGACGCAGAATGCGTTACTGAAGCAAATGGACGCGTTGCATAAAAAAATGAGAAAACATCGCACGTCCTGCAATGTGAACATCGCACACGGACACATCACGATGATGATGTTTAAACAATGCATCGTGCAGCCCTAGTGCTGAGCCCAAACAAGGCATACTGGCAGTTCAATTGTCAAACCATTAAGATTTTCTTTTTCTGTTGATGTTTTAAAAGTCCTCTTGCTGAACAGTGTCATTACTATGCTAATTATTATGTTGAGGCAAAGGGTTGATAAGGTAAGTTCAGGGGAAGCCAAGAAGTAGCTATAGTATGAAGGTCTCACTGAGATCAATGGATCGTTCGGATGTATTTAAGAGGAAGGTATGATCGCAATCACAGCAATCTACTCCTCTAGTCTCTGACAGAGCAAGTGTTTGGATGTCTGATACAATTGGTCTCGGAGTGAAATTGGAGCGAAAAGAAAAGGAGGCTCCAAGGAGAGGATCGAGGGTCAATGGAAAAAAACAGAAAGCACCTGTGTTGTGAAGGATCATGGGAGAGGATTTGAAGCAGTGTAGGTGTGGGTGAAGAGGAAATGGACAACTCAACATTTGGGGGTCATCTGAGAGTTGGATTCCAAATATAAGTTTAGCAGCTTGAACACCTACAGCAGAGCAGCAGAGAATACCTACAAACACCTGGAGTCATATTAACACAAATCTCAGTTTGATCTTAACACCTTGTGCTGAGTTGGACTGTGCTGCTGGCCTTTTTGTTTTTTTTCATTTTAAGATTTAGAGTGATCACACGATTGTCACTCAGCTCTTAAGAAAAAAAAAAAAACTCTAGCAGGTTTCACATACACACATATTGTGGGACCTGGTAATTATATGCGATCGACATTCTTATATTCTTGATAATGTTCTGTGTGATCCACATTTTTCAATATGGATGTCTAAGATTGAGACATTCTTAGTATGAATCCTGTCTCTACTTTTTCTTTTAACAAATTGCTCAGAGGAACTAACCTCCGTGGGTGTGAGACAACAGTATTTTAGTGAGGCCGATGTGAACGATGGTGCTCCAAAGGCTGGGGTGCCACTTCACTGTGTAGATGGATAGACAATATCTAAACAAAATGCTATGAAAAAATACTTCGTGATGATCTAAAACCAACTAGGGTGTGAATTTCTAAATCATCTGGTCCTTTAATAACTTCTTAGCAAACTAACAAAAGAGACTGTTTACCTGATGTCCGGCTTTAACCTGCTCCAGAACTTTATTGTAGCAAACCTCTTCCATGTCATGGAGCTGCTGGATCTGAGCAAGGCAACAGAGAGAAAAATCCCAACCAACATGTAAGGTTATCAATTTGTGAAACAAACATTTTCTATAATATCTGTATACGCTTCTAGTCCATGGGTAGTGGTAATTATGGTTAATGTACTGTAGATTCTTGATTTTAGTGGCCTACAGGCTTGAGTCAGCCCTCTATTCCAAATACAAGTTTGGAATCAACATATAAAACCTGTACACAGACATGCGGGACCATCTGCAGTTCATTCAGATCAACAGCGTTTCCGTATACCTTGTTGGTGGACTTGATCCCGACAAAGGTCTGTCCAAGAGGCACTGGTCTGAAGCGACTGTCGAAGAAGAAGAGGCCGATGTAAGGGTTCACATGTAGGAAGCTGGCCACATCCAGGTAGTTTGGCAGAGTTGCGGACAGTCCCAGAATCCTTATCATACTTTGGGTGGACTCCACCTGAAACCAAAGAACAAAACATTTAGCATTTTAGTAAGAGATCAATACAGAGATCCCTATTAGCACATAGTTAATTCACCACATATGATTTTTTTGTACGGTCAGCTACGTTCGTTGCAGCACACCAGTAAAGCACTGGGATGCATTTAATGTTTCAGGGGGTGAACCTTAAAAAGACAGGAGCTTAAACAATTTTAAGACAGGCAAACTACCAAGGTATTGTTTTGACTTGTGAATTATGCAGAGTTACTACTTAAGCATAGAGCTGGAAATAATCTTTGAAGTACTTTTTATCATGCTAAATCATGAAAATAAAGCTGTATTAAAGAAAACAATTAAAATTGGCAACCACCTACTTCAAATGGATATTTCAAGATGAAAATGTTTATTTTAGGCATGTTTTCTGATACTTTGAATCCTCAGACTGCTGAGACACCACATTAGACTTTTTGTGTGTATTCTATACTTAGAATGATGAAAATATTTCCTTTGCTGTACTCCCCTTTATCAACCTAGTTCAAGTGATTCACTCTATAAAAATAATATAGGAATTCAGTTTTTTGACATTCAGAATTCAGATCTCTGGTGTGTACATAGCGTGTATGACTCTTAATCATTGACAACCAAGCCAAGAAATAAATGTATACCCACTTTGCCTCAATTAAGCTTACACACTATTGCTAAGACCATCTGAAATATTGATAATTGGCCAAGCATAACATACAAAAAACAAAAAACAGGGGTTTAGATGTCTTTAGATTGACCAAAAATGAAACAACAAAAGGAACACCAGAGAAGGAAACGGTCAAATATAATCAAATTCAGGTGATATGAGCGCACATTTATTATTGTTGGGTGGATATTTGTATTCATTTTAGTATGGAGATTTTATCATGTCTTTGTACTGTGTTTTTTTTGGTAACTTGAAAAAAATGGAATATGCTGTGTATCTATGGGGTGGAGGTGGGGGGTGTAGGAAGGAAAAGGGGTTGCCCTATCTGTGAGCCTCCTGCTGGATGTGACAGAGAAGATTGGTAAGGCCTTTAATGTGATGCAGTACCTGTCAAACTATCACATCCAGATAAGACATAGCCAATCCCTGCTGGCAGACTGGCCCAGCAATATACATTCACACTGGTGCTACTGAGGCGCCGTACTGCAGACGTGCACCGCACTCGCCAACAGTCATTCCGCAGTGTTTTCTTCCTTTATCTTCCAACTTTCCTCAGCTATGAATTTAACTGCTTGTCTGCGTGCGAGGTGAAGAATTCATGTTTCAGGTGAGTTTGCAGCATCATAAAATTTTATTGCAACATGGGGTTACATGGTGATTAACAGCTGAATTTACAATTTCCTCAAAGAATGGGTAATGAGCTGAATAAAATATAATTAATAAGTCACAATATTAAAACTGGGCACCGTGGTGATCTGTGAAGTTCTCCATTGCTTTCCAGCATGGTCTGTGTCACTCACGAAGCTGCAGTGAAACCAGATTTGTATGAACACATGAGAGGTTTGTGTATCAAATCATCTGCTGCCGTAACAAAGTAAACACACTGGAGATTGCTTCCTCTCTCTGAAACAATCAATGGAGGTGTTTTGAGATAAATACAACAGCATTTTTATTTGGATTTCTGGGTTTAAAAAGTTCCAGTTTCAGGATTGTTGCCTCTTAAATATGATGTCCAGTTTGCTCATCTTTGAAATTCCAATGAAACACTTTAAAACAAAAATGCAAAGAATAAATAAAAGATTTTCAAAGGCATTTTAATAAACGGGCACAGCTTATTATCATATATAATAGATGCATGTTAACTTTGGTCTTAGTACATAAGGTTAAGAGGCTTGTTCTGATTTACAATACATCTCTGTCCACATGCTGCTTGAATTCACCTTTAAAACCTTTTGGATTTGTACTTGACTTTACAGCTAATTGGAATTTCTCAGTTGTTCTTTTCGAAAGCAGCAAGAGGACCATTAAGGACCAGGATATATTTCGTCTTTCTGAGGGAGGAGAAGGCAGTCATCACTGTGGGATACATAATGAAACTATAAGAGCCTGCTATTATTAAGCTCCATCATGTGCAAATGTAGTTCTGCTTAAATGCTAAATGATGTTTCCTTCGCCATTCTCCCGCTGGCGTGTTCACTTCAACTACGTTCACACACCCTGGATAGAGGTTACAGGATAGCTTCAGATCACCACTGGATACGTCATATAGATATAAAAGCCTTTATTTTGTTAGAAATTAATGCACCTATATTTGATTTTTAAAATATCTTGTTCTTAAGACAAAATAAATGATTGCATTTGCTGTTCTGGCATCATATCATATGGGGAATAAAAGTAATTAGTTTTTTCCACTTTTTTGCCAAGAAAGGATTAGATGCACATTGTACTATTATGATATTGGCATTTTTCTGATATGGATTTAGGTCCTTGGATCCAGTTGACTTAAGTCAACCGTGCTGTTTGAGAAAGGCGACATGTCCCATGTCTTTGTTACTTTTTTGATCAGTTGAATCAAAGTCAAGCACCTAATACCTTATTCTAAAAAGCAGACCATATGGAAGTGTAGGTAAAGAACAAAAGTGTCTTCAGTGCCAAACCGTGCAGCAGACACCCAACAAAAGAGCACCAATAAAAGCTTTTGTATTAAAGGTTAGGGGACTTTATCTTGAACGCAGCACATAATTGGTAGCAGTAGACTGCCAGGAAAATGAGGTCCAAACTAAAGCTCTTCCAAGCAAAACTTCAAAGTGCTAACAGGCGTGGTTCTGGGAGGGACATTTGCATAAAAACAGGGGCAAGTATCATTTCGTTAACAGGAATTTCCATATTGTGTCGGAAGAAGGTGAACTCGGACGCCCGGTGCTTCAGAAAGCAGCAGTTTTAATTCCTTCAATCAATTATTGCAGTCTGTCAGGTGTGGCAATAATTGGGCAGGGAGATGAAGGGAGCGGGGGAGGGGCAGCCACACAAGCCGCTGCCACCTGGAGTCTCTCTGTTGGAAGTGGGGACATGGAAGCTGTTTACAAGTTCTAACGGGGAGACAAAGAGAAACATGCTGCCTGTGAGACACTCGCATACAGATAGAACTGAAGTTGAATGTCAAGTTTGGTTGGACTATAATAACCCATTTGAGAGTGTATTTTCTACTAAAAAGACATTTAGACCTGTTATATGTCAAAGACATATAATCAGCATCACTTTCAACAGGTGCCGGCACTCTTGGTGGTGCATTAGACATTGTAAATCAGATCTTAGGCAAACTTTGTGCATCTCCTTCAGGAACACATTTGTGTAATTTTGCAATTATTTGCGAGAAACTGCACAAGAAATTAAGTGCCTCGCTGATTGATATGTTTTGTATCTGCACCATTATTTAAAGCCAGCTTCAAAGACTCATAAGTGAGGCTCTGAGTGTGGCCACACAGGCCTTGAGTAATCGTTGGATTCTACACAACTATTTTTCTATTCACTCATATTCACTGAATATGCTCATATTCAGAATTTCTAAATTCAGCAATCACTTTTTATCTTTCTTTTTCCTTCTTTTGCACCCACATTATTCCTTGTTCACTTTCCATTGTGCTTCTTCCCCAACACCTCGCTGTCCGCCTTTACCACTCCTGCAGCTGTTGACAACCTTGAATGAATAACCCTCTGCCAAAAAACACTGTTTCTAATCTCTCTTCTAATCTACCACCATTTTCTGCTGCAGTGATAACATCCTAAATTTGATCATTGACCTAATGGCGTAGACAGAGGTATTCATCAAGACTGCACGCTTTGTTGATGTGAGTGCTCTTGTACATTATTTGACTGGAAGAATCCTAGATCATTAGAACGAAATAACGTCTAGTTTTGTCAAATTTGTTACAGACAAAACACATGACGAACACACTAATGAAAAACCTGTTTTCTGTAGCTACTTTAAGTGGAGCCTTAACCCATAACAAAATGCTTACCCACACACCTAAGATGATGTTTGCTGTTGTTACCCACCCAAGTTAAAAAACAAGGCTGCAGCAAAAGCACAAATCCCCCTTCATTGTAAAAAATACGGGAAATAATTGTCCAGGGTGGTATTCAGCTAAGATTGCAAAAGAAAAAAAAAGAAAACTAACAAAGACTCAGTTAAGGCTTAACTATACAGTATCTAATCTCTAATGACTGTTTTCTCCCTATATTTACATCTAGGGATGCAGTAATACCGATTCTGGTATCAAGTATCGCTCTGATACTTCGCTAAATCATCGTACTCGTTAAAAGTTCACCGATACCAAGAACTGATACCCGCTTGCCCACAGTGCGCGCTGCGTCAGCTGATCACCGCAAGCTCCGTGGACAACTGCGGACACAAGGTCGGAGATTTCATTCCCCCCTGTCCTGACGCGACACTGACAATGTCGAGTCTATGCAGCTAAGGTCAGCACCGCCCGACCACCAGGTCGTCTCTGCTCCGTCGGGAGAAAGCAGACCTGGAAGCCAGCCAGCAAGCTCTGTCGGACATCCGACGCCGCATGCTGCTCCACAGCAGATAGGAAGGTGCGATTCGCTCACAAGCATCACAGAGGAAGATGTGATGGACATCCAGGCGTTTGGATGCGTCAATGGAGCGAGGCCACACAATGTTCTCTCTTTTCTCTCCAGTGGCAGAGTTAGACATTTGTACAAGGGGGCCCACAGGGTGGATCACGGAGGGTGGCCGGGTGAGAGTGGGCTATGATTGTTTGTGCTCCTGTTAATTTTCAAATTTTGCATCCCTAACTTGTGACATTCACACATATACAAAAAAAAACATAGTGAGTAATGTTGTTCAAATAAGAGTAACAAAAAAAAATGTAAAATCAAATAACTATGTGTAATGGTGTAAGTACTCATCTCGGTATCGGTGCCTATTCAAATGCAAGTGCTCGTACTGAAAAAAAGTGGTATCGGTGCATCCCTATTTATACCTGGAAAAAAGTCATTTCTGAACAACTAAAACAGCAGGGAAATATGGTGACTCTTCAAAAAGCTAACAACGATATAAATATATCTACTTCTGTTTATAAAAAAGCCACTTGTTGCAAAGTATGTGTTGTAGCCTATAGGAAAACACTAATTCACACCCCGCCCTCATGTTAAAAAGATTTGCAAAAGTTGGGATATCTTTAAACTTTTGCCTCCGTCCTCACCCGTGATAAATCTCTGGTAAAGGTTTCAGTTCGACTTGGCCTGACCAAAGCCGTGTTCACTTCGGCCACATCCTGGGTATGTTTGTCGCCAAATGCCAAAGTCGGCTTTAAGCATTCAGAGCATTATGCATGGTGGCAAAGAGAAGGACAGCTCAGAAGCTTCAAACATCTGCACTGCAGCACAGTCTCTAGAGGTGTTAAGGTGTACAAAGTGCCCAGTCAGCCCTTCTTCAGTAATATCAGCTAAACCTGCAGATAAATGGGCTGTGAACCGAGTAAACAGCGGTCACATGTAGAGACCAGTTTTCAATTACCTTGCGGTTAACCCCACCAAGAGGTCTCCATCGCTGCACAGCGCAGCAGCTCTTCCCGATATCTCAGCCTCTGTTTCATCCTGCTTTTCTGCTCTCATCTGCACTGGTGGGATTCATTCAACTCTCTCACCATTTTCCACATTTAGGAGCTTGTTGACACTGCATCACGGACAGTTTCACTTTTACAAACATATAGCTTTGTAATCCCATGCACTTAGTCCTAAGGATGCGATAAGATAAAATAACATTTAGAATCGAATTTAAGATTCTGTATGATATTTTGATAACGACTGAAGTTAATGCCATTATTAACTTATTAAGTCAATTTCCAGATCAATGACCATGCAACTTGTCTCCACTGACATCAGTTGTATTGATTACTACAGAATTAAACCAGAATAAGAAATGTACATACAGAATTCTAGAAACACCAAAAAACAAATATTTGGAAACTGGATTACGCATTGCCCTCTGGGGCCTAATGTGAAAAAACTAAAATGCCTCTAGAAGATTTAAAAGACATTGGACACCATTAATGGCATCATTACGATGTGAGAAGTGGGTGGCAAGATGAACATCTTACTTAGATTAGACTGTATATCTCCAATGGATGTCTGAGTCAGGAGAATATTGATAAGAAAAGCTAGCAGCAGCCCTACAGAGCAGTCTTACAAGCTAACCTTTTGGGGTATTAGCCAATTGGTGATGACGTTTTGCATATTGCTGTTATTTAATGAATGTTGAAAAGATAGCAAGAGCAAAGTAAGCCCCTTCATAAATAATTTACAGGATGAAGGTATGATCAGAGAGGCCTAAAGGTTTAGCTCCAAGTGATGCCAGAAAAACAAAGGAACAAATGTAGTTTCCTGGCCCCAAAACCTTCTATCTTCTGCACCATATTTTTTTGTAATAATTAAAGCTTGAGAGAATGTCTGTCAGATACAATCAAAAAAGTAGAAGTATTAGCAATAAAATAAGACACAGTGAGTGGATTTGTCTTAGAAATTAAATGTTCCACTGGTGGTGGGAAAAAAACTTAAATCAGCACACTTCCAGTTAACTTAATATATTGGATTAGTGGATCAATGTTTGTCATCACCATTGTTGGCAACAAACTACTGAGAGTATAAAATCAACATTGGACATCTACTGCTGATGGATTTGAATAATTAATATAGCAAATGCACACGTCATTTGTTTGCCTGTACTGTTACAGGCAAACAAATGTTACTGTTATTTATCTGTATTTCCACTAAGAACCTTCATTTAAATGGTCACATTGCATTCTTCGTCTATACATTGCTCAAGATGCAGATTGACTAGGTCATAAAACACTTAAATTTAACTGTGGTTGTTTTAAAATGCTTGAGTTGAGTTGAGTTGGGATTGGTGAGATGGAAGTGTTATGTCTGTGTGGTCCATTCAGTCCGCTAAATGTGGCAGAGATCTTACCGTATTTGGCATTCATTGACTGCTATAATATGCATCCAGTTCATTAAAGTAGCCATGTAGCTATATGACACAGGTCCAAACCTCAAACATCAGGTGTGGAGGCATATACAGAAAGAACAGGACTAACCTGTCTGATGGTCCTTGCAACTAAGCTCTCCAATACTGGGCCTCGATCTTCGTGAAGAAGGTGAACTTCATCCAGAATCAGGAGGCGCACAATCTGCGAAAGAGCAACATCTCCAACGCTCTTTCTGGTCACAACATCCCACTTCTCTGGAGTAGTCACCAGCATCTGGAAATGGAGAAGTATTATGATGATATTAGTAACACCCAACTTAACGTAGGTCAATATATAATTTCAATAATTATTTGAAACAATTATGAATTGAAGAAACACATATAAGCAATTACGTATTTGATCAAATCCATTACCAAACATTCTATGTAAGCTCCTTCAAACAGGATGGTGCCTGACCATGAAGGCCTTATAGGTAGGGCAAAATATCATTTGCTATGTATATTTTGACAACCAGCTGCTGGAGGAAGGAGGTGGCCGTGAAACAGCTGATGATGGTGCGCGCAGTGATACGAACAAAGGGAAAATAGTGCCAGGTGATTGCGACGTCGGACTTTTTCACAGCTAAGAATTTATGATGCAAAGGGATTACTCCTTTGAACACATGTTGGTTTTTTGAAGCGAACATTTTTATTCGTGTGACCCCTGCAACTAGACAGAACTACTTTCTGCAATACCGAAACCAGGCCAGAACTCCCTTCACGGGACGCAGTGGGGGAAAAGTCACTGTTGATGAACGACACTGATGGTGAGGATCTCATACAACGTCTTGTCAAAAAATCTGAACTATCCCTTTAAGACTTTTGAGTATTCCTGCCCGTGAAGTAATTTTGCCATTTGAGTTGTAGGCCATCAAGTCTAGGTATTATCTTCATATCATTGAACATTAAGGGATTGTCTAATGATGTCACACATGTGAAGTATACACAAAATTGATATTATTGGTTCAAGTATAGAAAATGTGTTGGGAAAACTGAAAATATACAAGCCATTTAAAACTCCAACCCCTCCAGTGCAATTTATTAAATGCCAAGTTGATGTTCCAGCATCTGCAACAAGGTGTGATGGTCTATCATGTCAAACGCAGTGCAAATATATGATAAAGAATGTACAGAAACGAGTCCCTGAGTTGGATATGGATATGGTTGAATGCGGGTCTAGAGTTCTGTGTAACATTGATTATGTCAAAGTTCATGCCATGATGTGTCCAAAACCCTGGCATTAATTAATCATATAAACATTTCCCTTTAAAAGTCATGCAACTGACAATTGATTGCTTTTTCCTGAATCTTTGAAAAAAAAAATCAAGGTTAGCTATAGGCCTGAAGTTAGCTAAAATGTCAAAAGTGGTTGTTTTTGGTAAAGGTTAAAATTCAGCTACGGTGAAGAACTGAGGTACACAGTCAGGAAAGGCAAACTGATCAATTCTAGAAAAATTGCACACAATTTGCTCAGAGGGCAGAAAAGGTTCTGAGACGATGACCGATGACTTTCAAACCCTGATCTTCAAAGACTTAGAATAATATATATACACATATATATATATAATTAAAGAATCAGTCCATTTTGGGCTGTATTGTCCTTGTAAAGGGGAGCTTGCTGAGGCAGTGTGGCTGTGTTTCCATACATTCCACTTCTGGTAGTATCCTTTCTATTTGGGAAAGATCTGATTGATGGTGGGGTATTTGCTGCTCCTGAAATGGCCCACTGAAGCTTTGAAGAGACCAAATGCGCTTGAGAAGCAGCATCCACACACTTTCCAAGCCTATATTGCTACCGATTCCATGTCAAAGCGAAGAGCCTGACTGATCTCTCTGATACCAAACAGTAACAGCAGAGTGATGTAAACCCCCCTTG
>CAESWR010001728.1:148488-161174 GCA_903171835.1 Mullus surmuletus
GGAATCTCGGTATTTCATGGGTGAATTTAAATTTTTAAAAGAGCTTTAACTTTAACATCATCCTGCTAATGTATTTTTATTCAGTTCAGCTGGTGCACGGTGAGATGTTGATTGTCAGTTATGATGACTGTGATGGTCTGTCTCACTGGAAATCGTAAATTCAAGGAGATGGTATGGTTTGGTAACCAAACAAAGTGAAGTTTGTAATGAATTTATATCCATTCATTTAATAAGTGATCACGAGGGAAAAATATCACATGGTGCAAATCATGTTTTTATTATTGACATTTTGATAAACGAAGGACAAACTGTGAGGTCATTAGTTCATTCAACCTGCGCCCCCCCCACCTCAAATAATTTTACCACAAACCTCTTTATTCCACCTCAATATCACTTCGGCTAGTTTTGAAATCCCTAAACTTAGACAGGACTATTATTTATTCAAGGATTCATTAGAAGTATGTCATCACTTTTCTCTTCCCTCATTTCGCTCCAATACTCATAGAAAGAAATAATTAAAGAGTGTATGTCGGGCGAGGATATGCGCAATGCTGCTTAAGAGCTGGCCCCACAGCCCAGTAGGGCGGAAGAGGGTATTAATGCATCAAAGAGCAACTTTATTAGAGTCCATTTAAGCTGGAAGGCATGAGGAGTGGATGTGTTTCTGCTAAGTTTTGTGTTGAGGGCCGGAAGGGTTTTTGATGATCAGTTTTACACAAACGCTGATGCATACATGTGATTGCGTGGCTAATTTTTAGACACTCTGAGCTATATGGTTAAACTAAACTAATACCTAAAATGATGACTTTGTTATTATTTTTGTAAGGCCTTGTTCTTGTTGTACGGCTCTCTGCAAATGTTAAAAAATAGCATTTTGACATACTTGTGACTCCAAAGAGTCAAATATTCAACAATTTCTATGAGAGATATGGTTTGTCTCAATATGTGGCATGAAACAAAAAACAGTCCTGCAGCTCAGGAATATACGGGTGCTGCAGTTAATGACTGGCTCTATAAAGACAGCCGAGAGTGGCATGGTGGGCGGGGAAGCAGAGCTCAGGTGAGTTGATTTGGCGTAATGGTTCAGAAAGTGGTGAATCTGTGCTCTGAGTGCTGCCCATGCTGCTGTCCATGATTGCACAAGACAACAACTAAGAGTGTTTGTTTAGTGTGGAAATGGAAGCCCTTGTCACAATTGAGATATGGATCAATGATCAAGAACAAAGCAGCAACAGATCAATCTAAACTGTGGCAGGACCTATAATCAGGATTTTCTTAATTGGGTCTATATTGAATGATATGTGATAAAAAAGAAAAGAAAAATCTGTTTTGACACACACAAATGTGCAAGTATAGTAATATATAATCAATGGATCCCTTGAAATACTTCACCAAGAACAAACAATCCATGATCCAACTCGCAGTGACGACTGAGCATGTGTGGAGACCATAGCAGTACAATGAAAAGGAAAACTGGAGAGCATAAAAGATTCAATCTATCGGTCCTTCATGATGGGTAGTGGCTGGTGCCGAATGTTGATTTAAGTGGTGCTCCTAAACCTTGACTACTGCCACGGTGTTCTCTAAAAATACAACCACAGAGCCAAGGGAAGTGAGAGCAATGCATTTTAAGAGCAGCTGCCTCAGTGGTCCATCCGTGTGTGCGGTTGGACTGTCACTTTTGTATTCAAAATCATTAATAGTAACACCAAATTCAAAACTTATCGGGGATATACGGTAGTTTACCACTAGATGAAAAAAGACTCAGGTTTGACTCACACACGGGTAATTTAGGTTTAAAATCTTGTACAGAGCACCTCAAAGAATAATTTGCTCATCAGCTAAATTCAACAACTGTAAAATTGTAGAAATTGTGATCCAGCAAAGGGCTCTCTGCAAGTTACACTAGATTGATCTGACAGGTCAGTACTGGTATTTTACATGCCAGGATTACAAAAATGATAGATACACTTACGATAATATGACAGGTTAAAGGTGGTCTAAACAGTCTTTTATACCATAATTCAGCATCAATTTAACAAACAGCTATTAGTTATATAAAGGTATTTGGGGAGTCATGGCGTCCTGAGCACTGACTGCGGTCAAAGGGCCTCTGTGTTTGTTGATATCTGAGCTTTCTTGTTCTGTTTTGGTGGCCCTCATAGTGCACTTAAGCCCCTCCCTTCATATATGAGAGCGTGGGGTGTGACCGAAAACTACAAGAGTGGGGCGCATAGCTGATGTTAGCACTGCGTAGCTCCACATAGCTCCATGTTCAGCGGACAGAGACAAGGACACTCCAAAGCCTTTCCCAAACAAGATAGGATATTCCTGAAATGCTGGAGCTTGCTGCGATATCTCTTGGTCAAATGGCTTCAGGTCATGAGAATGCGGTCAGCTGGGTTGATTGAATGATGGACAAATAAACTATGATATACCCAAAACCTGCAGAACCACGTCACCTCACAGTCACATTTAGACTGTGTTCTTGTATTATTTGCTGAGCATCAGGCACCATTAACGCTTATTCAAAATTCACCCCTGCTGCTTACATTAGGAAATCAATGAAGCTCACACTTTTGAAAAGCACACTATTCGACTCTGCATGCATCTCAAACACTGATATGCCTCCATGCATCCAATAAAGGTGCAGTCTGGATAATACAGAAGACTTTTACTTCATAATGACTGCACAGATTCTTCTTGAATAAGGATGGTAATACCACTCTGTCTACCCAATTACTTCCCCCCTAGGCCGACTCCACTAAGCTCCCACCTATAAATATTCATTTTTGAATTAGGGAGCACTAAGTTTCACCCCATTTTTTGAAGCTCCTGCACTCTCAGGCCGTGCCTCTGTGGTGACCAGTGAGCCACAACAGTCACTTGAGCGGCTGGCCCTCATTTTGATTTATCGACTTTGTCTATTTGTGACGAAGAACTGGTGTCCCCACACTCCTTAAACATGCAAATTCATGCAAATATATGCCCGCATCACTATTCACCTTGAGGTAAAGCATACATGTTGTAAATAGCACATTGCTATCGTTTAATGATCTTTCCAAATCTTCAGTGATTTTTCTTCTCTCTTAAAAATCTCTATGGCTTCATTGTTATGTTAATTTATGCACACACATCTTCCAATTGGAAATCCAGCTGTGCCTGCCAAAACTTATGCCTAGGGTATGATGTGAGATTGTTACTCAACAGCAATGGGCATTATGCAGCTCTTAACATACATAGCAGCAACATTGATATGATAAAATGTTTTCAGCAGCCTTGGCAGAAGCTGACACTATGCAACGCAGGTGATCATTACAATTAGTGAATTTACTTGCATTTATACTGATTATTGATGGCTGTTGAAAAATGATTTGTCATTCATTTGTATATTCATTTGAGATTAAGGTACTTTGATGGTCCCAATCACATCTGATTTCACATTACCAATAATATTTTCTTTTTTGTTCATGGAAGGAGATGTCATACAAACCCTATCTCCACCAATCCACTGTGCTTGAAATAACTAACGCATTTTTCTTTTAGTGTTTTCTAAAGACCAATAGTGGGGGATCCTGATGATAATTCAGTGACAATGACAATTCATGTGAGGTACAATACCTCATTAAGACATTTTAAAATCAAAAACACTCAATATTTACATCTAGTCTATGAATGCAAATTTACTGTCATTTCCTGAGGAGAATGGTAAGCTTTTCCTTCTCCGAGTCCTCCATAAAGGGCATGTTGATGAAAACAATGCATCGCTATTTACAACACTGCTAAATATTCCCAGAAGATATGATGGATAAAACACAGATTTGATTTGGCTTACAGACTGCTTTACAAGCACAATATATTCACATCCTCTAACATCTCCTGATGACAATTTTGTGATTCGTGTTCCAAGTCTCTGAGATTCTACATCTTTTCAATGAAGAGATCATCAAAATGTGTGACCTCAAACTGCACAACAAAATACACTGACTCCTAGCCTCACTCATTTATTGGCATATTCATTCATATGCTACTTTTTTTTTAAGAGCGAGAACAGATATTAGATTCTAAACACCATATGTTCATCTGTCAATGACTCTGAATGTTGGCAGCCAAAGTCAGACCCTGATAATCTGCATCCTGTTTCATTTATCAAATGATCAATGATGTGAGAAATGGCAGAAAAAAACATTACTCTTTTAACAAACATAATAACACTGACACTAACCTGTCACTTCCTTAAAGTTTTATGCTTGTAAATATATCAAGGTGAGCATGATCTGTTCCAATCAGATCTCCAAAGACGATTTCCAAAGCCCACAAAAACATGCACTCGGCGTGACAACCAACTTGCTGCTTTAATGCAAATTAAATCCCATCATTGCAAGCAAATGTTCTTGGCTCCGTTCAGTCAAAGGCATTCCGCCGTTTAGAGAGGAGCCCACTTATTTAAAATGTGGGGAGAAAACTCTGCTGAGGCCAGCTGGCTAATACAGGACCATACACATCTGTGGTCAACCTTTCAGCAGCAGGGTTAAATAAAGTTTCTAATGAGAGCAGCTGTTTGAATTTGAGGCAGAACCAATCTCTGAAAACCAGCTGGCTTGAGCCAGACCTGTCCACCATACCACACAACATTCTCCAGACTCTGAAGATAAGTGACCTCTGTCTGCATTTAAAAGAAAGATCAAGTTTCTCTTTGAAAGATAGATTTCTATGCTGCCTATAATATGTAATAAGTCAGTCATACTACGTGCATTAGAGGGTTCCCATCAGCCCATCTCAAGCAAAAGCTGAGTGGGATAGAAGCTGACAGGCTCATTAAGACGGAGGATACACAGCCTCTGGCCATATGGGCAAACTGGGAGAACTGGGAATATCCTACCATTCCACAAGCCACTTAAAACAAACTAATTGGACCCACATAGGTTGCACTAATGATTCAACATGCAATCATTAAACACCAGTGTTGTCCGTATCTTTTGGGCTCTGTGTTTGTAGCTTTAATAGGGGCTTAGTTTCCTGCTATTTTGTGTTATTGTGTCTTTACTGTATGAGCACTAAACTAATTAAATTCCTCTGTGCATCTGTAATGGGAAGCTAAGAGATATAATTGTTGTCATTTTCATGCCATCCTTTTAATTACTTTCTGGTTCCATTTCATTCCATTTGAATTGACAGCCTGATCAACTTTTAATTGCCGGTTTTTGCAAACAGCTTATCAGCCCGCTCCAAGCCTGCATGCAGAGTGCTAAATGACCTGGCCAAACACACTCCTGCAAACACACTGGAAAACACACACTCTATAAAATCCCAAAAGCCAATTCCACGGATACACACCGGCATGCACACACGCCGTCGGCGCCGCTGTGGAGTTTGTCAGAGTGAGATGTGGATGTTGCACAGCGGATGCCCCATCTATTTCCCCATAGAACAGTGGAGACAAGAGGAAGAGGAGCACAGGGCACAAAAGGAGGAGGAAAAAGCTGGGTGGTAGATGATAATGGGGAAAGGTGAAGTTATCCGTCACTTCATCCAAAGGCGCCTACTGCAGCAACACACTCTTCCCACTCCAAATAGCTTTCAAAATACACACAAACTTAAACATGTCTGACTGAATTAAATCCATTCATGTATCTATGATGAGGCACATGAATCATTTAAGAAAACAAGATAATATTGACACATTCAAAAAATAACACCAAAAAATGATTAAAGGCAGCTTTCTTCCCCGAAAGATCCTTTCGAGCGAAGCAGTCTTGCATGAACACAACTGATGGTTCTTTGCGCCTCACCTGTGTAAACAACTAAATTGGGACCTAGGAGAATCACAGTTCAATGCAATCATTGTGAAGTTTAAAATCTAAAATGGGAAAATTCATTATCAGAGCCAGTGGATATAATGATGAGCGACAGCTCTGGTATAATATTAAGTAATCCAATAGACGTTTAGCACATATAATGGGAAGTGCAACAGATTAATTTCCTCAATATGGAGACATCCTCAGACATTATTTCATTGGTTCTGATTCATTTCCATCTTATTGTCAAGTTTGTCGTTTTGGAAAAAAATCCTATACCTTCCTACCCTTATCTGCATAATGTTGCAGTACTAATACTACTTCAGGCGATTATCAATTTCATTCTACTTTTATAGCACACACAAAGTAATCCAGCTTTGGTGTGGTCATTTTGTCTGTATGACATATTTCTTCCTATGTCTCGTAAAATTGAGTTTTTTTATGTCCTCCCAGGGGCGTACTTCTGTAATCTGTGTTGTTTTAAATGTTTGAAGTAATTTGTAATAATAATAATAATAATGATAGTAATAATAATGTAGCAAATTTGTCAGCACTGAAAGCCTTGTCATCTTTAAGGACTGCCTCGTATGTGGTCAATAAGCATCATCATTTTCATAATCAAAAAATAATCGTCTGTTAGTCATCAATATTATTTTGCCTAGAGCTGTTCAGAATTGATGAGGACATGTAGTTTAGGCTGTACCTCAAATCGGTGTTGGGATGATCCTCATAGATTAAATAGAGGACATCATTATGCGAAAGGGAATTTGAGAACATTGTTATTGGTTGAATATGATAAGGTCAAGCAATCATGCATAACGACAATTGACATGTTATATGCTTTTCTCTATCTTAGGAGGTTCCTGGATACCATTCACAACAAATTTCAGCCGACAAAAGTTATTTTACATAACTTTAAAGGACTTTTTACAGTGTAGCATGTAGGAGCCTTCTGGGTTTGTGATTACTCCAACTTCAAACTATCAATTAACCTTGTTGAATGTTGTTAACCTTATTAGTTATCCACCATTTGTCCAACTACTAAACTCAACCAAATAGACTGCAACTAACAAATACAATGTAATGCAAAAATCTAACCAACTTAGTCAAGCACAAAACAATGAAAGCTTTCAATAAGTGGATATTTATCTACAGTGCCATAAGAGCGTTTTGCAACTCATGCTAATTGGATTGCAAAAAAGTCTTGAACCTCTGATTCCCCCAAAGATGCCACAAAGACTTGAGGCTTCTGCTTAGCAAGTCTGAGCAAACTCACAGAGCCATGTGTGTGCTATGGGGGAACCACATCAAAACTGGATTAGGGAATGCAATCAAGGTGGATTAATTATGGATGGAGGGTTGTTAAATTCCGCCTCATCTTTGCAGGCCCGGGCATATACACTCGCTGCCTCGTGCACAGCAAAGAGGGCAAGCTGTCAACAGACAAGAGAATCAAAGGCTGCAGAGTGAGGTGGAGGCAAACACACTGCAGTAAATACACAACTGGGTCTGTCCACACTTCCATTGCTTTAGAATGTAAATACATAATGTTGGTCTTAACTTGGAACCTCAAATTACATCTTTCTCATTCAGGCACACATCAAGTGAGTCTCATGTTCTCCAGGAGTAGGAAAAATGTCATATTTTTCAATCCGCTTTGTCAGTTCTCAGGGCTGGATCGTAAGGCTAGACTTTCATAGCCTTATATTTAGCCTAAATTTAACTAAATAGAAATATAAAGAACCTCCTTTGCATCGGAATATCACAATAGTTGACATTTCTTGGGCATTTCCTGAGTTCCAGTCACAGTAGCAAAATGTTGTTAGAATCCAATAATCACCAAGAGATAAGAAACCTTTTACTGAAAACTACAATTAAAAGTGATTTTTCATCTTGTTCCACATGTTTACTTTTTATTTTGAGAAATTTCATTTAAAGAATTGGATTTAAAAAATTGAGGTGAAAAAAAATTCACTACTTTACAAGTCCCCCTCATCCCTTATTCGATTAATGCAATCAAAAATAATATCTATTGATGACATGCAGCCACATATGTGTATGCATTCACCCATGGCAGCAATTGTAGATATAATGTCCTTTGCATTGTTCTTTGCCAAAATCAAGTACTGTGCTTATTATTTGCCTCTGACATTCCTTGCAACTGGACTTGCAAATAGAGACTGCAAATCACAGTTTTGTTTGGGTTGTTCTTGATTTTGAGCTTTATTTTGTTCTCTTATCCTTTCGACATGTTCTTGATGAGCTCTACTTTTAAAGAAAGATTAGACTGACACAGGCTTAAACCGGTTGCTGAAGTGGCTGAATAGAAGCATCTGACCATCGAGTGATGAGTTAAATTGTACTTGTAACAAGTGTAACAAATAAAAAAAAGCTGTCATGTCAAGCAGCGGGAGGATATACAGTGCAAATTAGGGAGCAAAGACTTACTCATTAATTATGCCTTTCAACACCCTCAGCCCGAGTCTTACCTCTCCTGGAACAGCTAAAGAGCAGTGCTTTCTGCGTTCCTTAATCCCTTTCCATCTATAGACGTTTTCCCTCTGGGAATGTGTCATTTCTCAGAGAGTGTTAGCAGCTTGAGTGGATTCCTATCAATTAGTACTTCTTGGGACCTGAAGTCATATGTGCATTCAAAGCATACTGATATTTATACTTGCAATGTCCACCTCACCACTTGTATCATGAGATACATCAGTGTATATTTCTGTGTGCTTGGTCCATCAGCAGTGATGCAAACTGCTACTTGCTCTCAATCGCAACACAAGGTAACATATTTATTTTGGATGAATTAGGAAAGCTTTTACCACAGTGGCAAGTGAGAGATGCCTGGACCCTGATTCATTAGTTAAAAAGCTTCCTAATAAATCCCCCACTTTTAATGTTTCACAGAGCTATTAAAGGCGTACCAAGACTCTTGCAGCCCTGTTTCCTATTACAGCTTTCAATAAATGACAATCAGCACTCAGTGTAAACTGAAGAGGCAGGGGAGCATCAGAGTTTTCAGCCTGCGTTTCAAAGCTTTCCTAATAGCACGTTAAGACTTATTAGGCATTGTGTGCTAGTACTTTAGAGGAGCAAGGCACTTTGTTCCAGAGTTGCCCAGGCTTAAGTTAATGAATAGAGCTGCTGCCTGACTGAGGCTAATTCAAATCGCTCAAAAGAGGAGGGGTCCATATCAGTGTATCTGTTACACGGGTACTTTCGACGGTGAAGGTGGAAGCACAGGTCAAAAAATATGTCTATTAGGAAGTTAAAGAAAACAGATATGGCGCCTTGGACAATTTCCCTCAGTTCCTATTCTAGATTCCTAGATTGTCTTTGAAGGAGAAGCTTCTATACTGCTTCTATGTGTTCTGTAATGACTGTGTGTCTGAGAAAGTTAGCAAGAATATTAACTCTCTACAGGAGTATGAAAAGCATCTTCCTGTGACATCACCCATTGTTTTCTGAAATAAGTTATTCTATAGCCAAAGAGTGGGTTTGCCCCTGCATGATTTATGTGCTCAGACTCATTTTTGTCTTTCTATTATCAGTCTGCCCATAGAATCATTGCCATCTAAATGACACATTTGTCATGTTGGCCAAACAAACTGCTTTCAACTGAGGGAAAGACTTGTTTTTCACTTATCTCTGCAAAAAAAGGGAGATCAGACACAAAACATTTAATTGTGTTTTTCCTGAAGATTTTTCTGTCCTGTCAAGGTTAGAACAACAGCTTTATTTTATTGCACTGAACCCAAAACAACATTACTGTTACTCTAAACAACATCAGTGGGTAGACAGTCGCCAGCTCCACACTCGATGCTCGTATCTTTGAATCAATCTTTGAATGCTTATTTTGATCTTCCCATTTACACTTGTAATACAGACGAGGGCACTTTATAAGATGATATGTTAAATATTGCCAGCAATTTCCCTCACTTATTAGTGTTAGATCTGATGCCAACTTATTGTCTTGCATTTCGGTTGTCATTTTTCAACAAACAACTCAGTCGACATTTATGCTTCTAGAATGTCAGTCCATTTAAATACGTAAAAAAGAGATTAGTCCATTTTCCTAGTTTTCATGAACAGTTGTGTCCAAATCTGAATTACTTTACTTTCTTATGCATTTTCACTACAATGGATGTCTGTCTAGTTCTCTTACATTAGCCTTTAGATTATTGGAAGACCCAAAGTATTTTCCTGTATGAGAGGAAGTGACTTGATAGAAAGTGGCCTGTAGGAATATATGCAACAATCTGGTTACCCTGAATTCCAATGTTAGACTTAATGGAACAAGTCCAGTAAGTGGGTTGAACAGGATCAACTATGATCCAATCTATTAGGATTCTTTCTCTGCCCTCATGATCTGCACTTGGGAATGTAAGAGAAGCAGACCAATCTGCCATGCAACATGATTTTGTCAAGCATCTAAAGAGATGTTGGGGAACACCAACAGAGACTATTAAACCCCAGGCTGAACTTCACATCCACAGTGGGGGTATACATCCTGGTCAGGGTGGCTGGTGGTTCTACACAGAGGCAGTTTAGTTGCTTAGAAGGGCTGCACCACAAACTGTTGCTAACATAAATCAAAGGCCTGCCATCAAGAAAGCAATTGTGCTTTTGTTGGTCTATTTGGGGGGGAATAGGTGTGGGGCTTGGAGTCCAGGAGACACTGATCTAAGGGATTAAGTCTCAGGGCAGGGTCCACTGCCATTCAATGCAGACCGTGGCCAACAACACCTTTTACTGAGCCAGAGGCAGATGGAGAGTGAACCCCTTAGAGACAACAATAAACCAGTGGGAAGTGTTCAGACCTTCAGGGGACGATGTGCTGGCTGAAGGCCAGGAGGTCAGGCTACACCTGCAGTCCATCGATCACTCAATTTTAACACTATGGGCATTGAAGAAACTTTGTACACAGGAGCAAGGGGGACCATTGTGACTCGGGTATACATTAACATTCATGAGTGAAAGCAACTTGTCATCATAACTCTCAGTTCTGCTCAGAGGGCTGCTGTGATTATTCTACTTACTCAATGTTTCCTGTGGTACTTTGAAAAGTAGAGTACATTATTATTGGTTGTTAGATAAATAACGATTTTGTCCAAATGCACACCAGCCTAAGTCACAGATCAGAGCAATGAAATGAAAGCACGAAAACGAACAAATGAATATACACAGTTACATTAATATTGCAGCACTGTAAACGGATTAATGGAGACCCATCTCTGCAATCAGTGGAACTAACATTCACTTCTTTCAAAAGCAACCTGATAAGGATTGAGATTGACAAGCATTGAATAGACCTCTGCACTCAGTCAGCACGTCAGCACATCTGCACACACACGCACGCACGCACGGAAGTACGCACGCACACACACACACACACACACGCTAAATCAAAGAGAGCAACAGGACAGACAAGAACAACCCGTCTGTTTATCAATTTGTCAAGGCGTACAGTCCAAATCATCAACACACGAGTACTTAAACACAACCCACAAAACAGCCTCCTGTTTACCATGATGTCCATTAGCATGAGTGACAGGAAGGTTAAGAGAGGTGAGCGGTTACACTGGTCTCCTGAGGTGTGACAAAACGCTTCTGAGATTTATGGCGATCGTACTTCAGGGTCTTTATCAACAAAAGGCCAAATTCAGAGAAGAAAGGGCGGCCTTTTGCACTACTGAATCTTCACTAGTGCAGTAATGATGGATTACAAAGCCGAGTCTGGCAGACAGGATGGCAGCAGTGCCGTTCAAAGACAATCGTCTGTGGGACTGTGCTGGGCCATTTTGCAGCCTCCAGCCATACCTTTTCCCCAAAGGCCGGAGCAGGCAGCACACTTGTTTTTCCAGCACACTGCCCTCTAATATGGCCCAATGGTGGCTGGCTTAGGTTTGCTGGAGGCTAGGGGAAATGTACCAGTATGAGTGTGTGTTTGTCAGTCAAGTTGTCATTCAGAGTGATGGGTCATTGTGCCCGCTGACAGCCGGCTGAGAGCTACAGCGCTTCCATTAAGAAGCAACATCACTCACTGGCCATTACAACCAGTCTTCTCCTGTTCACTGAGATAGACGATAACATATACACACCTGGCTTGTCAGCAAACTCTCTGGGCAACAAAACAGACATCAAGGGAGGTTCTGTTGTTCACACAGATGTAGAGCCATTATTATGCAGGGCTAGACAGACTACTGAGTGAATGTAATCCAATGCTGAAGTCAAGGGTCCGATGACAATAATGCTATTCATCAGATTAGATGAATAGTAATCTAATTTGTCAACCCCTTACTGAATTAAATTGGATTTAATTTCCAATATCTGTAAATCATTCAATAACCAAAATCTCAAATATGCAGCCCACAGTCATTTTATGAAAAAATATGAACAAGCAAACTATCAAAACAGAAAATAGTCTGCATCAACACCTCAAGAACATCAGTATTGTAAAGGATCAAAATAGCACAGATAATACTATTATCTATTACTATTTAATCTCATTTTTCAATTAGTGGGATGGAATGTGTCAAGTCGGTGAAAGTTTGTGTGGCAGTCATTTTTTTTTACTTTTTTCTCTCCAGATCTAATCATCAGAAGGGGCAGAAAGTGAATATCCTGAGGGAAAAAGTATTTTAAGAAAAGGCTGAATAGCTTCGCATTTTTTTGTACAACAAGTACAACAAAATTGAAGTTGATTACATCATTGGAATATGTTCTTTCCAAAACATGTTTTCTCCTGTAGTTTTCTGTTAAAGGGGCAATAAGCGGAAATCCATTATTTAAGACTGAAGGAATTAAAAAATCGCTACATGGAGAACGAGAGGTGTAATTTCATCTGGAGTATAGGATGACGTCACACACCCGCTCTCTGTGTTG
>CAESWR010001728.1:161553-175223 GCA_903171835.1 Mullus surmuletus
CCAGGGTAAAATAGACCCCCAAATCATTTAGTTGATTTATAGTGGCTGCCTCCATGCAAATGGTAATGGACATCCAGACAGAGGGAATACAAAACCAATATCATTGGTAATAAATATATTCCTCATTTGTTAAAAAAACAACTTTCTTTTTTCTTCCTCTTTTCATGAAATGAATCCTATTTATATAGATTAATATATGGTAAACTGGAGCCACAAAGAAAGGTCAGAGGGAGATTTCATCATTCTCACACTGAAGGTAATAACAATAAACCCGATGAGATTAGCAGGTGGAGCTGATCTAAGTCCCCATTGACAATCCCTGGGGATGAGTGACAAAGTACTCTGAAAGTCTACTACCACCACTGTAGCAGGGTCACTGAGTAGAAAAGATGTAATGTAATCTGGGAGGTATCAGGTCAATCCACTTGACCCGGAGAAGGTTTCATGTTGTGCAAGACACTGTTGGTGATGAACAGACTGGCACCTTGCATGGAAGCCTCTGCTATCAGTGTGTGAATGTGAGAGTGTTTGTAAATATTACTGGGTGAATGAGGTAATGTCGTAAGGAAGATTTGAGTCCAGTCCATTTACCATTTAGTGTCCATCCCTTCAATATACTTTTCCAATACACTCCATTGAGAGGTCCCACCTGCCTGCAATTATACATTACTGAAGTTGAACTTTGTGGCATAGTAATAAGGAGAATATAGCCTTGTAAATATATGGCAGAAAGTGATTGGTAAAGCAAATACTGCCAGGTGAATCTGAGCCTAGACCACATTGATTTCCCATAGCAAGAACACAATGGCAGCATTCTAAAAAAGAGGAGCAGGGCAGCACATGGCCAAGATCATAACATCCATAATGTTAAAGATGGGGATGTACCATCATGATCATCATCAACACCAGAGGAGCCAAGTGCAAACTGTTGATCGATGGAAGAGTCACTCGAGTCTGTTTGACCTGAAATTGCTGTGATTCATGCCACACAAATTGGAAGACTTGGAACTATAGATTATCGGACGGACACTATTTAGTGGGGCTGTGTAAAAGGTCAAGGTCAAGTCAAAACCAAATGTTCAAGATCCCACAAGCAAATGGCAACTACGATGAGGCTGTAAGGAAGGCGGCCATATCAATATCGCATCAGTTTAGTGCTAGTATACACCAGAGTGTTAACAGAGGGGGATTCAAAAAATCTTTTATGCATTGTAACATGTTGGCAATTTGCCACACTGCTTGAGAGGTTCCATCTCTGCAACTAGAATTGGTCTCTTGTCTCATCTACATAAACTAGAAGGGCAGGTTGTACCTGCTTTTTTCAGTTAATATTTGTTTCCTTGTGTGCTTCATTTGAAGTAATATCAACATTGAAAGCCCACTATTCAAACCAGAAAAAGTGCAGTTCCTGCTTGGGCAAACTGCAATCTGTCCAGCTGGCGCCAGACGGCCCTATGACACTCGCCCAAGCATAAATCTGCTCTGTTCCTGTGCCCTCAGTCTCCCCTTACTCTGGTGTATCACATTAGAAAAGCAGTCGACTGGTCGAGAAAGTGTGTTTAGATAGAAGAACAGGCAGCAAGGTGCTCAAAGGCTCTCTTGCAAGAGAAGAAAGGACAAAGGATGCGTTAGAAACATAGTGAGGGAGAAGTTGTCTTAGAAAGACACAAGAGGATTAAGAAACCGGTTTCATCACAGGAGCCAGATATGATGTGCTACCATCCCCTAAACATCAGACAGGGGTGGCGTCAAAACCCGACTCACACCCGCTGTCCATCTCAAGCAAAGCCACCCAAGGCCTGTACACTTAAAACAGTGGCCAGGTAGCTGGGAGCAGCACGTGACTGGATGCCATTGGCCAACCTTGAGCTGAGTGTCTGCTTCCTGATAGAGGCCTTCCTCAGACGAGATCCCGTGCTTTAGTCCTCCTTACATTATAGCATCTACATCATAGAGCTCACACTGCCTCCGGAGGACGTTCTGGGTGAGGTCTTTGAATGCAAGAGGCTTATGGGCATAAAGCAGCAGCAGGTGCCCAACACAGGGGCTTGGAGGTTTGCCCAATTGAAGTTGGCTGCAAAGGTTTTGTCAGCAAGTCAACCACCAAGGCTGCTTAAGAATATGGGAATGTGAGGCCAGGCCCAACATCTAAGCCCTCTCCAGTACTGCAGAAAGTGTGACTCAGTGGCTCTGGATCAGGAAGAGAGCCAACATCTTGGCTCCGAAATAATGCTAGGAACAGGTTAACGTCAAGGGGAGAGGTGCAGTAGTGGTGAAGGGCACACCTGGGATGCCAGATGCTGCTGTTGAGCCCTATGGAGGTGTCGTGGGCCTTATCAACAAAACACCAATAAAGGTGGGTGACCCCCATGGAAAAACTTATCCCAGTGGACTACCCTACCCTGAAATGCCATCATCTCTCTCACTCACAGCACCATGTCTCAAGCTACAAACATGGGCTGTATCACACTGTCCTGTTTATGTATGCGGTGAGAGGCAAGCTGGGCTCAGGGTGGAGGATTATGGAGGACCAACTCTGCCATAATTGAAAATAAATAAATAAATTAATGAATAAATAAAGAAAATACCTACAGATATATGCCATAAATAAATAAATAAATCACTTAATACCTAAATATATGCCATAAATGCTATTTATTTATCTACTTATTTAATGCACGCACTTCAGCATCACAAGGAAATGTAATGCAGATGAGCGGGCTGTCCACATTGGCTGAACTTATCGCCTATTGGTTGATCAGAGAGTGCAGGGATCGACTGCGCACGCCTTGCTTTTCACAGAGCTGATGGCTTAGCTGAAGTGGCACAAGTCAGTCAGGACCAGGGGGGAGCTGGCCATTGGGAGGTTCGGGAGGTTTCTCGAATGACCGGTCTGTTCCAGGCCGGTGGTTGGAATGTTTTTTTGTTTTTTTTACTATTGTCATTAGCCTACATTAAACGGAGTTGGTCCTCCATAGAGGATGTCTATGCAGAATCCTTTCGACTCTGCATGGTAGGGGCCTGTTTCCTACTGTTTTTCTACACAACATTTTCAGCCTTAGATGAAATCAACATTCAGATATACATGTATAAAACATTAGGTGGAGTAAATAAAAATATGAGAGGGGGAAGAGCTCTATTTACTTTTGTCCTGTTCCACATTTTGTTGTGAGGAAAAACAGAAAATATGAGGTAAACTGTTGACTGTACTAAACTGCTTTTGCTACTACCAAAATGGGGAAACAGTACTCCTCAAAATAAAGAAATTAAAAATGACCAGTGGATGAATACATTGCATCCATTGTAACACAAGACGATTGTAGAAAAATTTCCACTATACGCAGTCACGCAAGATTGTTAAATAAAGACTCCATATCGTTAAATATTTGTTGTTCCCTCTGGGTGCTGTAGTACTGTTATTCCAAAGCCATATAATATTAGCAAATAAGATTATAAAGCACAAGTTATTTAATGAATAGAAACCTTAAGGTGGTCAAAAGACTTTTTTTTTTATCTCAATGACATCAGGAAAGGGCAAGTATTGTCTGATACAGTGTTCGTCCACAGCTGAAATTAACTTTGTTGTGCACATTTTCCATCATGGCTGACCTTGTGTGGAGACACTGCAGGGATGTTGTTTTCAATGAGGTGTCCCACACTTAAAGTCCTAACCACACGGTATTCCAACACAAACACAGAGAATTGATATGCATAGCTTGCACCCTACCTCGTCTAGTTCAGAGATGTAGACGGGCTTCTCTTCAAAGCCAATAGGCATGGGTTCGTTGGGTGGGATCTCCACCTCTTCGTACATCTTACAGTTGTCCCTGCGGATTCCCTCGGGGAGCATCATCTGAATGTTATGCATACAAAAAAAAGGCAAAGATGAAGAAAAACGAGGCTTTGCAAATGGCCTAAAACTTTCCATGCTTTAAAACCAAATATATTGTGCAACTATGATGTCAGCCAGGCCACACACCCCACTATTTAGATGTGGTGTTACTTCATTAGAGGAATAAATGCAAAAGTTTGAAGGAATAAAGGCAAAAGACAATTTCCTCTAGTCTTTCAATGAATGTACCTCAACTAAAATCCAAATTCTTTTTTGGACCGGGGGGCAATAAAGAATTTGAAGAAATCCACAAAACTACTGTGTCAAGGCTTGCTCTTTCAGAACATTTCAATTATTTTAACCATCCAAATTA
Source organism: Mullus surmuletus (assembly GCA_903171835.1). NCBI lineage: Eukaryota > Metazoa > Chordata > Actinopteri > Syngnathiformes > Mullidae > Mullus > Mullus surmuletus. Next base: position 165,759 of record CAESWR010001728.1, read on the forward strand.
AAATACGATCTGCAAAATGAGATGAAAATGTGGATAAAAAAGTCCTCAGGGCTCACCCGGGCTCCTCCGACAAAGGCCGGCGTCTTCGTGGCCTCTCCATAGCTGTCGTGAACATTGGGATATCTAATCCGTTCATATACTCTTTCTCTGCTTAGCAGAGGTTCACGCCGCGATGTCAGCAGAGCCTGTTCCCTGTATAAAGAAAGAAATGTTTTTTAAGTATGAACAACCACATAAATGGGTACTTTAGATAACGAGGAAAAGGCAAGTCAATGTTCAAGGTAAAGGAGCAAACAGCACTTACACAAGTTCACCCCATCTTTCTGCACCTGTCCATAATTCTTTGAATAAATAGTGCCATTTACTGATGATTCCAGTGAGGAGGCAAAGACGTGTGGCATTATGTTCCTTCCTAAAGTAGCTTACCTCTTAACTAATCTGTTTCTTCACACTGCACTGGATTTAGCCGTGCTAAGTTTTTAATTAAACAGATCGCTGCTCTGTTTTTTCATCCTCTGAAATTAAACTTCTCCAAAACTCAAAAAATATGTACCAAGATGAAGCATCACTCAGGTGTTTTGTTTTGGGGGATTTTTGTTGTTTTTATTACTTGTTTTTTTTCCCCCAATTTTGTACACCTCAAGCCAAGCTGTCATAAAAAATGCAGAGACTTGTCAGTTTTCATGAGAGCACGGGTGGAGACAACAGACGGAGAACAAAGACAAAGGAGGAAAAGTGAGACCAAGAGATAGACTGGAGAGCTGATATACCGCTGAGTTCTCATCTCTCTGGGGTCAAAGTTCATGATAGCATCTGAAGATTCAATGTCGTCCATTCCTTTGCCTCTTTTCCTTTCTCTCTTCTCCTCCCTGCGGAACAGCTTCATCATCTGCTTTTCCTGTTCGGACTGGATGGTCACCTGGCAGCCATAGTTGGGGTTGGGTGCTTCGCCCCTGACCTTTCGGCTCACATCTGGAGGACGGAAGAAACCAGCACAAACAAAGGGTCAAAAAAAGGCTCCTATATTACTACTACTCCATTTCTTAAATGGCAGCAGTATGGAGAATGGCTGTCAATGTCCTTATTCGAAATTGAGCATTGAGGTGTTGCCATTTTTGTTTTAAAGGGAATCTGACAATGATGGAGACAAGCTTTTTTTCCAATCCAAAATGTTGTGAATGTATGTGTGGGTGGATAATTGATACTATCAAACCTGTATTGTGAAAGAAAATTATAAAAATGATTTGGATAGAGATAATACAGAGAATGTCCTCTGGGATAGGGACATTCAAAAGCATTATTGCTTTCACTGAAATTATACATTTGAAAGCACAATTCTAGTAATTACAGAACAAACAATCATTTAAGAGCACAAATTAAGCAATTCAAAAACAAATTACAACATTAAGCACATGGGCAAGCTTGTTATGAAAGCATTACATTTCAGCATCACATTTTTTTAGTCATACAATCTCACAAGAACAGTATTCCTCCCTGGAATGCTCAAAATGCTCACACATACATCAGAAGAAATGGATTCTTATTTCTGCAATGCACGCGATAGCTATTGATGCCAGATGTAGGTGCGTGTGGCAATGCAGGGGTTAATGTTCCCCATTGCAGCCTCACTGTTTGAGGCACAACAGCTCAATAAAAGGCAGAATTGCTCTTGAAAACAGATGAGATCTGATGATTGCACTGCGGCCAGGGCTGATTGACTGAATGATTTCTTCTTTATCTCATCTAGCGGCTCTACCTGCTGCACAGCCTCCCTCTCATTCAAGCAGCTCCCCTCTTCCTGTCACTCTCACCCTCCCTCCCATTACCTCGCCAACTCTCAACCTCCTTAACTCTGTCACCCTCTATGCACCTATTCCTCTGTCTAAACCATTCCCCATCCTTTACTTTCTCGCTCCCTCTGTGGGCTATTGTGCCTTGTTATGTGTCTCAAACAGTGATTGCCTCCAAATCTCCAGGATTCTCATTTCCACAAGCGATCATGGTGCCATAATCACTGTGAAGAGCACCGCCGAGACAGATTTTGTCTGTTTCCAAGTTTGTTTCAAGATGTTTTCCTTTGTTTAAAATTGCGTCTGGAATGACTGTAAAGTTTTCAATGAGTCTTTTTAGTCAATATAAAAGAGGTACTGTACTTGTGCATGTAATTGCCATATAGACAATATCATTATTGTCCTAAATTGTCCTAAAAAGGAGTTTGTTTCTAATTCCCAAACAAAAATAGTTAGAGACGTATCTATTGAAATCATATGAATATCTCTGATGTTGGTGATGAAAATGCACTTCATAATAATGTATTCTAAAATTATAAAATTATAGTCTTACTAATTGCCAATGCATCAGAGAGATAAATCTGTTGGGGTAACATATTGATGACTGTTTCAATTGAAGGCAGAGATCTCTATCTATTTGACTGGTATGAACATGTCCAGCTGTTTGAATGAATATTCTTTTAGAACATGTGTTATGTCTCAAGATGTATTTGCCTTAACATGAACACACACCTCACATACAAATGATACACAGAGGATAATGCAGCAACTACAAACAAAAGTATATCATCTCACCTGAACATAGCTTTGGTCTGGATTAAAGTTCTGATGAACAAGGAACACTGAACTAGGTTGGAAATTCTAAAGAAAAGGTACACACTTTGTATCAAGTTGTTGTCAAACTTGCAATTAGAATAATGAGCCATTCCCAGCTTCCACTGAGCTCTTGTTGTCTATGTAGTGTGTCACTCTACTTTTTCTTGAGTGGCAGAAAAAAGCCTCCTGTCTGATGATGGCCTGGGGAAATTGCCTAAAATGCTTGTTCTCAAAACAGCACCATTTACTTAGGTACATCAAATCCGGGCTGTTTCCTACACATACTGTACTAACAGAGAAAGAAATATGCTTAATGGCCCAGTCAAATGCATCTGCACACACAAACGCAAACACTCGATGGGAGGCAATTTCTACCAGGTTGGAGCTGTCAACATCCCACTGGGCTCCGACTCTCAGTTTCTTACAGCTCTAGAGAAGGCAAGACAATAGAGCCTAACGTTTGACAACACCTCTGCTTGCAATGTGGTTGCAACAGACAGATGAAAGCCATGTTGACTTTCTACTAAAATCAAAATGTAAATCTGTGCAGAGACCATTTGTTGACTATTTATATGCAGACACAAATTAACATTTCCATACAATATTATAATTTCTGTCCATCTGAAAAACTTTGCTTTTAGTTCTTTCATCTTCAACTCCCACTGCTGGAAGAGCTTCTCCTGTACACCAGAAGAGGTCAGCTATGGGAATGGGACAGTGTTGAAGACCTGTTTAGTGAAAGCAGCTGTTCGGAAGTGCAGTCTGCAATGCCAGGTGTGGCAGCAACTCCAAACCTACTGATACAGGTATTAAGAGAGGCCCTCAATGGAAAGAGAAAGGCCATCTGAGGTTGGCTAGCCAAAGTTTCTCTGGATATTGCAGACAGGCCCAGAAAGCCAGTGACTTCAACAGTTTCTGAAGCAAAAGGTCATGTGGAGGCCTTGAAGAATTACTTTCTGACAGCCTCAGGGAGGTTATGGTAATGGTCGCTCAAGCCTTTGCCCATGCTATCTGTGACAGTGGACAAGATCTTTCTGATCCGGACCTGTGATGTCATTGGACATTGTAAACTACACTTTGAGAAACACCTGAACCCAGTGACCCTCTGTGGGGAGGCAGAGTCAAATAGCTCAAGGGCAACTGTGTCAGGAGTGGAGAAGATTCACACAGCGATGCTGAAGGCTCTGGATGAAGTTATGTTGCCATGGCTGATGTGACTTTTTTGTTTCGCATGGAGGTTGGAGACAGAAAAACTTGAGCGGTGGTTCTCATTTCTTAAGACGAACCAGAAAGCAAGCACCAATGACCAATCATAGTTTCCACCATCCCTGGGGAAGCTGAAACCAGGTTGCCAACTTTGTGAAGTCTCTGATTTTGGGTTGCACCGACACATTGGCTCAATGTCAATATCAGCTGAAATGTGTCTGTGGTTGACTGGCATCAGCCTATCAGTAAATGATTAGATGGCATTTGCTGAAGCCAGTTGGTCGATGTTAATCATTTCGTTACATTTGTTCTGGATACATCCACTGTCCTGCATTGCCTTTTTGCAGTGCTGCTGCAGCTTTAACTCTCTCCATGGCAACGCAACCTGGCATCCTCCACATTAAGACGGAACTGATTGAATTTGATCCGGTACCTCCTGTGTCTCTCCAATATTATGGAAATACATTTTTGTGTAATATCTAATATCATCCGTCTTAAGGGTTGTTATACCATCGAAATTCCCCAAAATCCCTTATTTGAAAGTTGACAGCGCTGTCCGTCAAAAAACAGACTCACGGTGCAGTGGAGTCACATGCATTGGGTTAAGCGGCTGTGAACAGTTTGATCGACAGTATGCAGTACAGTGTGTCATTGTTTTTCATGATTCCATCTTCCCCCCTTTAGAAACCTGGCTTTCTCTCTGGCTTGGTAGAACTCAACCTTAAACTTAACACAACCGGAGGAAGGTGGATGAAGGTGCGTTCAGTTCACTTTTTGTGGCAATCTCATCTACATAAATTGACATGAACTGGGAAACGCACTTAATGCTCCAGCTGAGGCTTGCGCTCATGGAACAACAAGCTGCTGTAGATGCAAATACCAAAATGAGAGTATATTCACCCTGTGATATGCAAATAAAAAAAAGTACCCAAACCAAACACGGAATTGGCCCAAAGTCTCACTACCGAATTCCTGTGTTGTAAAGCGACATTTGAACTTCACTCATTATCCTCTCGTAAACCTGTCAAGTGGACTTTCATGGGTAAAAACAAAAAAAAAGTTACCGCCAAATACAATATAATGACTACAGCTTAAAATGATATCATATTGTTCTTGTGGCATTGTCAAACTGAAAACCCAAACATTCAAATTCAACTCACTGCTGCATCATTCACCCTATGTTGTTAGCCTAAACGTCCACTTTAGCATTCCAGGTGCATGCACAACGGCTTTCACACACAAGGGCATAACATCTCATTCACAGAAAGAGGACAAGACCATTTCAATTTTGATGTAAAGTTTGCACATATAAAGTATGTTTGCAACGAGATAGAGATGGGGAAAGATCAATAGATATGAATGAATGGAAATATGATGGAAATGTGATCAGAATACTCTGCCAGTTGAACCTGTTCCAGTTTATGTACCTGCCATTGAGATTTGGAGGCGAGCCACCAAAACTGTTCTTTGAGAAGCGAGCAGGTGGAAAGCTGTGCACCGCAAACTGCAATTTAAAAGCTAATCAGCAAAAAGCAGGCATTCCCACCGCATCCCGTTCTTCCTGATGGCATGTAAATAGCAGAAAAGTTAATCAGCCATTTTTTTAACCTCTCCCTGATTTCAACACCGGTCATCAAAGCAACACTGTCTCTCTAGCAAGTGAATCTTTTAATTATCAACAGTTTCTAAAACATAAATGAAAATTCCGGACTATAAGCCGCTACTTTTTTCCCACACTTTGAACACTGCGGCTTATACTACGGTGCGGCTTTTTTTTTGTGGCGCCAACATTTTGCCTAGTAACAGCAGACCAATGAAAAGTGATGAGGAGTTCACAGAGGTCCAATGAAATTGTTCGATAAATCAAGCGCACCTTCACAATTACGTACTGTAAATCATTTAGTCATTTTGGGGGTGCTCACGCTCATCAACATGGAAAATACTCAGAGAAAAGCATATGATGCGGCTTTTAAGTTAAAGGCGATCAATCTGGCAGTTGAAGAGGGAAATCGAGCGGCAGCACGTAATCTTGGCATAAATGACTCGATGGTAAGAAGGTGGAGACGCCAGCGTGAAGAACTGAGTCAATGCAAAAAGACGTCAAAAGCCTTCAGAGGTAATCATAGCAGATGGCCCGAACTTGAAAACTTTCTTGAAGACTGGGTTAACACACAGAGAGCAGATTTTAGAGGCGGGCCATCGTGGTGTTTCAGATTGTCTGTCGTGCTGATACGTACCGATACGTAAGGTAGCCGTGTTACAGGCACTGTTCGAAAAAAAAACATTTGCAAGATGTACCGTATTTGTTTATGTTATGCGTATTAAATTAAAAGTTTTAAAAATCCTCACGTGTAATATATTTCTGTCTAAATATTTCATATTATAAACGTGTTTTGAGTTCTATGTTCAGAAATAAAAGTGAAAAGAGTACTGGTAGATGTCTTTAGCTTTCTGTTTTTGAGCTAATATCTCATATTACAACGTGGGATACCTGCGGCTTAAAATACGGTGCGGCTTGTACAAGTACAACATTGATTTTCTTTCTAAAATTAGAGCATGCGGCTTTTAATCAGGTGCGCTCTGTAGTCCGGAATTTACGGTATATCAACATAAACCGCTAAACAGAAAAATATATCCAATGATTCCTTTCCAAACATATTAACCGGCCACTGATTTAATCGTAACTTTTGTTGCAGATGTTTTCTATAGTTTTTCTATTAACATAGAATAATTTACATCAATTAACTCATATTGTTTCAGAATTATTATCAATATTGAGTAGCTGCGAGATACTCAAAGATTTTAAGGCCAAATGAGCGACTTCAAATAGATGTGGGGAATAATCCTGACAAAAGCACGCTCTCTCATTTCAGATGTTCAACCAGTCTTGGATGCCTACCTCACGTATGGATCGGAGGGCGGTATGATTTTTCCATAATTTCTCTTTCTGCTTTATGCATGAACTATTAAAGCAGTGGAGGCAATATAGATCCCATTCACCAAAGTGGTTTGTGGACGGTCATCAATTTTGGGGAGAAAAAGCGTGAGACCAGGAAGAAAATAATCAAAGACTAACTAAAAAATGATCAGCCAATCTTTAAGAAACAGCTATTCTCTGCATTGAACCATATAACTTGTACATAGGGAAGTCTGAAATGCATGGTGATGGACATACAAGATGTTCGTCAACTCGGTAAAAGAAAAAGATAGAGGCGAACATTACTGGTACTAGAACTTCAAGTTTAAAGCCTGTTAAAATAAGCCCTCGTGTCTACAGACTTTAAGAAGTGGATAACCAGCCAATTAGAAAAAAACAAAAACAAAAACAGGGCCATAGTTGATGTTTCGTTAAAGGTAATCAACACCCAGTCACCTTGGTGAGTTGTTAAGAAGCAAAACACCAGACCTCTTTAAAGCCCTCTCAACTTAACTGATTCCAATTTCCAGATAAACCCTGCTCACAACACCCTTTGTCACATACCCAACATACCATGCACACCAAGTCAGCTTGTTAGCAACCAGTTTAATGTGCCAGTGCGGAAATATTTGAATACATGTCAATAGATCCCAGTAAATGTTGAGCAGTTTGTACAGTCACATTCACAAATCATCTGGACAATAGTGAGGAAATTAGGTTCTTTTTTTGTTTCATTTAACTGTTTTAATTGTAGCATTTAGCTGAAAAAAAAAATCAGCGTCCTTGCAAACTAAACACAGCATCAGTCAGTTGTGCCATTTCTTTATCATACCTTTATTCTGTAAAGATGTGTTTCTGGTCTATTGTGAGTTGGAAAGATTGATGAATGAATGAATGTTGCGTCAAGATGGTCAGAAGTATAATATGTGATCTTGCTACAGCTGTTACATTTTATGATTAGTCACAGACAATATTACATTTATTTTGCAAGAATAAAAAAAAAAGACTTTATGACCTGCAAAACAAATTATATATATTAATGTATATATTTATTAGATACCAGATCGGTAATCTCAGTATTTTGCTGAACGAGACTGAAGATGTCTATTGTCTATTGAGACTTCCAACCGAACACTGTAAGCAAACACTGTATGGAGTCTCCACAAACATGCACGCGTGCAAAAACAGTCCTTTCTAGCTTAAGTAAAACCCATAATGCCTCACAAGATAATTTGTTGTTTGTCACATTTAAAGACACATCATCCATCACAAAACACAGACTTTATACGAAGCAGAGAAGAAAACCTGGTATTCTCCTCTTCATTTACATAAATTAAAACAACTATGTGTTCCTATATAGCCATCGGATATCAGCTAAACCTATTGTAAAATATCGCCCAATCAGATTTGTCCGAAACGCCACTATCATGTATCACTAAACTGCACCTCATGTTGACATACGGCTCAAGCATTTTCATGCAGCTTGACATGCTGTAAATTGCTCTCATTGTAATTTAACCGCCATTCAAATAAATGGATTGATTTGTCAGAAAAATGTCAGAAAATTTTGAGGCAATAGCTAGCTGAAGGGGGATATCACAGCACAAATTGAGATGCCATCTGCATTTGTCCAGACCGCATTTCTTGTTCATAACAAAATTATATATTTGTATTCAGGCAACGTCCCTCGCAGACAGACATAGAGACACAAACCAATAAATGAGAAAAAACAAAGGAAAAGAAGAAACTCTGCTCAGACTGCAGCGTTCTGCATGCAAAGGTATGCCGTCTAGGATTGGCACTCCCTGTTTTTTCAACTGATTTGATTCTTCTATTTTTTTTTTCCATGACAAGACTCTGAGTGGAGTGGAGGTGTCCGTGCAAAAATACAATCTATCTGAGATTACCCCAGTTCACCCTGGAACTGATGGCTCCTCCATCTTTACCAAAAATCCACGAGGAAATTGCTATCAACATTTTTCATCTCACTAATTACACACGTGGTGGATCATTATCATTATGAGAAATCACGAGACATTGTCAGCCCACAGCAGTACCACCATCGTACCGGTGTCTGTTCATATTAAACCTGAACAACTGCAGATCCACTGGTAACGTTTAACTACAAAAGTTTTGAATAAATAAGACGGACTATAATTTTGCTGGCTCTTGGACTCTGAAAGACTGCTGATCACAACATCGAACGTTGTTGTTGTAGCGATATATTAGCACGGGTAGGCAGGAAATAACGAACGGATAATTTGAGACTTGTGACACATCAAACATCAAGGTACATCATCATTCATTTGATGTGGACTTGGTGAATGAGCTTTGTTTTTTCTCATCAATCAACTGAGAGAAATAACTGAGTTGATGTTCACCAACTACAGTGGTAATTTTTGAAAGCAGCTGCTCAAAACACCACTAAGGCGGTGGCAAGGTTTATCCAGAAGCTTGATATTTCTGCAAAAATGTTTGTTACTGTGACATTGTGTATGTGTTTTTTCAGTTAGTTAAAAGCTATGGGAATATATATAAAGTGAGTTTATATAAACAGTATATTAGGGATGGAACATGATTAAAAAATATATATTTAATTAATTAGAGGCTTTGTTATTGATTAATCTAAATTAATCGCATTTTAATCGCATAACAATATTTGCCAAATGAAGCACCACTTTTTAATTACAGTGGATGCTGGTATATGAGTAAACCAAATAATAGAGCCATTCATAG
>CAESWR010001728.1:182927-195621 GCA_903171835.1 Mullus surmuletus
CTCAACTTCAGAGCCACCAAATGAGGTCACGATCTGTCCCACACAAGCACACGAGGCTTCTGCTGCAGAGCTGGGAAAAGGCCCAAACATCTGCTTAATGGTGCGGGTCTCCTCCGTGCCCACATGGTCTTTGTTGTGGAAGGTCTCAAACAAAAAGACAGCCGCATGTTCGATGGCCTCCTGACCGTGTTCAGTCCCAACTGTGAAATACAAAAAATAAAATTTACTGCAATCAGTATTGACCCTCCGAGAAATAATGCAGGGTTTTTTTTTTTGTAAAAAAAAGCATTGAGTGAAATGTAACAGTTTTATTACACATTATACATGGGTGAGCAGTAAGGAACCCCCTTGGACAGGCTGGGTGGTGTTTGACTCATAAGTATTGCCAGTGTGCGAACTATACTGAGGGGCTCACTTATACTGAAGGGGTAGGGGTCATCCCAATGACCCCTACCCCTTCCAATGTGGGCGAGTTTTCACCGGCAGCAGTCCCCGCAGGTACAGCGATGTTGTCGGTTGTGAAGCGCAACTGCAGAAGAACTTGCCTCTTGCTGCACATCACTCATCTATGATTTTTTTGTAAAGCTAAAAGTTGCGAGCAGGTTTTCCTGTTTTCTTTTAGACATGAATGCAAAACATGGTAGTAAATACAACTACCGAAATTAAGCGGGTCCAGCAGCTCAGCGCAAATGGTCCAGAGCGGTATTTTTTTTCATATCTGATGTCTGATTTAAAGCTACGTTTAAAACAAGCACCCCATGCTTCAATGGTGAGGACAAGAACTGCATGCAGGCCGGCGTCTTTATTAAAGTGAAATAGTGAGCCTAATTTTACACACGATCCATGATTATGACAAAAAAATTAAAAAAAGGAAATGCGATGGGACAAAAACTGCATTTTGCAAATATTTTAGAGACCCCTCCAAAATTTTACAAATCATGTTTTCAGGGGAGCTCATGTCTCATTAAGGGGGGCTAAGACCCCCCTGGCTCTCCCGGAGTTCGCACCTTGAGTATTGCCCACATAATAGTGCTGCATTAATATGAAATCCAGCAGTTTAAGTTGTATTCTTTGAAAAAATACAGCTGTTATGCCCCCTTTTTTATACTTTATTTGATTTGAAAATTGCATAGTGGCATGGTGGTAAATGCTTTAAGAAACTAGGCTGGATCAGGTATAGGAATGTATGTTTGAATAATTTAGTGAACTCTTATCATGTAGACTGGATACACAAAATATCCAGAAGTTTAGGTAATTTCATCTGAATCTTGAGTAGGTTAGGTTGGTTAAAAAATAACAAAATCTTGTTTAAACAGAATGACTTTTTTTTCACTTAAATCCACCAAACCTCTTTTTCAGCCTAACTTTGGTGTCCTTGTCTGTTTAATGACACTTTCCTCAATTGGATTTCATGTGAATGCAGCGTGCCTTGTGATTGGCTCCACTCTTTGCATGTCTGCAGCTGCCAGACAAAGTGGATTTTTTGCCCCTCATTCTTTCAATATTATGCAAGCGATACTTTGGAGCCATGAACACCATTAAAAAGAAGATAACCATTGAGATGTATGTGACAAATCGTAGACTCCAGCTTTAACAGATTACATCACTCTAATGATGACTATTAAGATTGCTGCAAAAATCACCTTCACCCTTTCTATTGCTATTAGTGGCGTGCAGACAGCAGGGCTGCCTTGTAAGTCTGAGCTGTGCACCGCTCATGGTTCCAGAGAAATTGTTCTACTGAATAGAAAAGATTTTAGCATGAGCTAACTGTTTGAGGTCTTTGCACTTAATTTAAATAATACTCCAAACAATTCATGCTTCACCAGAACTACACATGAAAAGGGAATTCAGAGTAATTGTCCAATTAGAATAAAAAATGTCATAGAGGCAGGAGGAGAATAGAGTCAGGAAGGGCAGAGAGGCGGTGGGAAGCAGAAACAGATGAAAAGGATTTAAACCAATTAAAATGGTCAGAAAGTATCTAAGTCGTTGCTGCGCATAGTGGAGAATGACTGCTTTCATCATCAGAGTGTGCTCAACAGCAACTTTAGGATACAGTCACAGCGAGAGTAGGTTTGACGCAAAGCATTGGAGAGCATGAAAACAAGCACTGCACTCTTGACTCATGGATGAGAAGGAAAATATTGCATGAATGAAAAGAAAACAAAATGATAATCGGCGCAGGGTTTGCAACTGCCTGCTGGAGTTCAGCTTAAGTTACAGAGAGAGACTGGATATTTTCAGAATGGTTCTCATGTCAATTTCAATAAATAAACTAACCAGAGAAATAATTTTTAGATAATTTTAGTGAATTCTAGCTGTTCGTAAGCATGTCCCACTCAAGCCAGTACTTCAGACTTCTAGACAAATGTCAACGAAATAGAACTTTTGTTATCACCTTTTATCAGGCACACCATCAATACCAGTGTTTAGTAGTATTTAATGGACTAATGGAGGCTGTGCACACAAGTCTGAGCCTCTTTTCACTTTTTAACGTTAGGTTGGTTCCACATTTCAGCACTAAGATTGATCCATTAACATCATCCATTAAAATACAAAGGTACTTTAAAGTCTGTAATGGGTCAGGTGAATAAATGGTAAATGGGTTGTATTTTTATAGCGCTAGTGTTACCCAGTGCTTTACAGTACATCAAACATAATCTCATTCATCCATTCACTTACACATTCTCACAGTCATGGTGATTTTTCCAGATCTGGAGCCTTAAAAGATTGTTGAATTTGAGCTATTTAAATAAACAGCTGTATCACTTACTTAAATTATAAATAAAGGTTTTTGAAATTACAGTTTGCAACCGCCATTTCAAAGCCTCTTGTTGTATGGTTCCATCCCAGATTTCATCTGACTTTTTATTTTTTTAAATGGCACAGCAAAAAAATATGCTTCGGGTTTATGAGGAATCGGACAATTTTAACAGTGTAACAGTAACAAGAGTAAAGTAGCTTGTGCTTTTTGCAGCACGACCTGAAATATGTTTAAAAAATTCAGAAAATCTGTTTCTGTTCCCGCAGCTGGTTAAGTATCATAATCACATTTAGACAATCAATCTGTCTCTGTTATTGCACACCCCGGCAATACTTTCATTGATGGAATATAAACACGTGGAAATGGATTGAAGGAAATGCCGAGGAGTTAATTACCAATCTGTTTGGCTGCCAGAAGGAGCCTCTTCAGTTCCTCGCTGACAGCTTGCTGCTTAACTTTGTCCTGATGCTGGCTGCAGAAATGGACAATCTTCTGCCACGTCAGTCCTTCTTTTGAAAACAGCTCCTGTCTTTTTAGGCGTTTGACCTAGCATGGGTCAGAGGAGAGAGGACAATTACACATCAAAATAGTCTACCATAATACAGTCTATAAAGGTCAACTCAACTGTAAAACCAATCAAGACTCTAAGATCCCCTTTATGGCATTAATATTTTATGATGAGATTGCAATCGGACAGCATTTGACCACAAGCATTTCCACCTCGAATTAACATGCATCGACTACATCCACATTGTAATCCGATTACAACCCGTTCTGCTAATGTCACAATGTTTTTACCTTATGACAACATTTTTCGGGCAACAGACTGCAGCGCCAAAGCCGGTGTATCAAGTAACCATAGCAACAACTGTACGCTAGAACCAAAGCCAGCAAGATGTTGAGCACCTGTGATGTAGCATTATTGCACAGACTGGATAAGGACATTATCACTTAGCTGGACTCTGGGCTAATTATGTCCACAGGACGGCAATGGGGAAGTGTTGTGCTGACTGCTGGGAGACAACTATCATTGGGACTGGGTGGCCACGTATGCGCTGTCAAACTTTCAACTTCATCCAAGGTTATCAAGGAGAGGCACATACTTGAGGTCAGTAGGCCTTATGCACAGCACCACTACTTCCCTGAACTTAAAGCAGCTCCTTTGTTTCTTGGTTTTAATGAATGGACACACTGATTAATCAAGTAATCCTTGATGTGGCAACTGAGGTTAAACATTCCTGGGTTAATCAGTGTGTCCAATCGTGAAAGACAGAATAAAGGAGTTGCCTTAAGTTCAGGGAATAGCTGTGAATAAGCCCACTGACCCTTGCTTTAGTGTTTCGGCCCACAGAGTTGTTGCATGCAGGTAGGTGCCGCATTTGTATTACACTTGTGTTCGAAGAAGCCAAAGTCCTGGCCTGAAAACGCATTCTAATAATAAGTTTATTACCAGAAGGTCTCTGTTTTATTTGTCTGACACCCCCACTGAATTAGTGCCGAATGTATGCATGAAAGTGTGGGGTTTTTTTTGTCTCTCCAGGCCCAGTGAAGCCGATAACAAAAGTGAGTATGCTCGCTTTCATATAATTTATATTGGATGAAGCACATCAGCATTTCATGTGGATAAGCTCTATGTTGGACTTGAGGTCAGCTGTGCTACTATTGATGTCTATGGATAATAAAATTACACCCCGTATTATCTTTGAACAGTTGACCATGTTTTGAAACTAAATTGAAAAGATGCACATCCAAACATATCTATTTGGAATAGATATAATCCGTTGTGCACTCTCATCAGTCATGCTTTTTCCAATATTTTCCACAAAACCGCCTTGTTGTGTACCTTAAAAACACGTACATCAGAGGCTCTGTGGTCCTAAAACTGACAGGACGGGTCAAGTTGAGTGTAAGCATTAGCACAAGGATCCCATTACAATCAGCAACGTCATACCTTCCAAAACTACACACTTAATACAAGCTCTGAGATAATCGCGCTGTGACTCCAGCAACCCTTTTCCCTGAAGAAGCACTTTTCTCTGCTGAGAGGATTTAGAGCTGATCCAGGTAAAGTGGATAGTTAGATACAGCTTCAAATTTCTTTTTAAGTCCCAGAAAGAAGCATATGTTCTGAGAAACACCATCTGGTAGACACTGTAGAGAAAAGTTAACTCAGTTTTGAAAAACGATATGATAATGACTGCGAGGGTTTTTAAATAGCATCTGCAAATTATTTCAAAAGCACTCCTAAATGTATTTCTATTTTGATCTCAGGCTTACTCAGGCAAGATTTAGTGACACTGATTGTGTACAGGATCATATTCAGTCTGATAACTATATTAACTGTTTGATATGATGACAAAAAAATCCATAAGAATAAATCCAACATGTGAGTGGGAAAGTTAAAGTAGTTTGAAGGCTATAAATAACCATCAACTATATATTATGGACAAAAGAGGACTCAGACAACATAAGCTGAAACATAACTGGCTGATGCAATTCAAATTTAACAATTACGAGCAGTGAGATCGAGTTTTCTTGGTTATTCCATGCAAAAATTAGATTTCAATGGTGTAGGATCGGTTGGTTATGAACTCAGCGCAGAGCAAGCTGTGTCTGATCTTATTTCTCAGCTCCTTACAGAGTTGGGTGGGACAAAACCTGCTGCATAACACGATAAACCCTTCTAGAGGAAGCAGCAGGATGCATTTCTCACTTGCGAGTTGAGTATTTTGAATTGTGTAGTGGCTTTATTTGACTTAATTCATCCAACTTCTGTTATGATGGATGAGAATGACTTGTGGATGACTGCGGCTGCTTTAGATGATATGTATCATACATTATGGGGGCAGTGCACATAAAGGTCAGTATTAATCATGGGGAGTGCTACTCAGAATGTGCAAACAATAATTTAAATGTCCCCTGAGGTTCTGAAGGAGCGTTGTTCATTTGACAAAAATAAATAAATCCCTGAGGAAGTCATGGCCAAACTATGTTTTATAAATCTTCAACCAATTGAATAGCTTCATAATCAGACATGCTCATATGGTTAGTGCAATCATACACACACATAAAAAGGTATGTAAGAACCATGACCATATTACAAAATTATACAGTGCAAGTGCCAGAGAAGGTGATCGGCAAGTGATAACACAAATCCGACTTTATGCTGCTGTAAATAAATGTTTGCATGATCTCCAAGTGGTGCACATTTCCAATTTGGGTCAACAATTGTGTGCATCAGTGAAATTAACATCAGTCTTAGTTGTTTTTGCTCCATTTTATTTTTTCCTGAGGAATGGCCTTCCAAACTAGCTTGCTTTAAAAATAAAATCTGTAATTGGTTTTGGTTTACTTGTATACTTTCCTATACTTTCATATCAATGGTGCTCCAAAGGAATGCAGTATGAAGGATGTTTTGAGTGTGAACTAGTGTTTTGATTCTAAACAAAATAGTCCCTAAACATGTGATGAAATGTTTGTACATCTGATGACTTCATGGAAGAATGGGACCTCACCTTCAGATCGTACAGCTGCTCACCGAAGTCCTCCGTCCGACTGACGCTGGAGAAGGAACGCAGGGCGCCGGTGAGCCGAGGAGGAGCCATTCTTCTCTGACCTTCTCCTGGTCACTGCTTCTCCACCTTGGGTCTGTGACTGACACCAAAACACTAACAAGACATTGCAATTTGAGTTTCCATGAATAAATCCATCAATGACATTGTCCATCTGCCAACGTGGAAACTGCAACAATAACATGCTCTTACTGAAGAGGAACATGATCATTAAAGGTTGATTGTCTTACAAAAACACCTCTTATGAGTTTGACATTGTTATTCAGGAAATCATGGTGAACTGAGATAAAAACTAATACATTCCAGAACGCAGGTTGTTTTGAAACATTATCCTGTGAGGGAAATTATCACTGATTTCTCTGTGTTTAAGCGCCCACGTGAAATGATGACGTTCCATCTACCCAGGCAGCGTTAGCAGGAAGATGCTAACGTTAGCTCGCTGCACTGCCTGTCGCCTCCTCGGCCGCTCGCAGCTCGAAGAACATTCGTCAACAAACACCAAACACAGCGGGGGCTGCGAACAAAGCTCGGCTTCTCATTGAGGTCTGAAAACTCTGCGTGTCAGAGGCTAACTTACAACAAGTCTTCAAAACGTGAGCTGTCAAGTGCTGCCGGTGAGTGTGGCCTGCCGGCAGATGTCAACAGTGCTTGGGTGCTCGCTAAGAACTGTGGGTAATGTCGTTTTTTTACTTGGTACTCCGAATGTGAGCGAGCGCAGAAACGACTTCAATTCCCATAGAGACGTTCTGTCGTTATATCACGCAGGGAGCGCTTGCACATATAACCCGGCGTGTGCCGATACGGAGTTCCGGGCTGATCCCACGCTGTGTGTCTGTGAGACCGAATCAAACCACGAAGAAAAAAGAGAAAACAATTACACAAGAGACACTAAATGTTGAATTACCAAGTGGCGTGGAAATAATATACACGAGAGTGTGTCAAAGACATGTTATTGAATATATCCCCGCCCAGGCTGGAGTCTGGGCGTCGCGGTGCTCCTATCAAGCCAACAACAGAGGGTGAGTTCTCCTGTGGCACCGCATCAGCGACGTCCAACTGTCCTTCCTTTCCTCTCTGTGTTTGAAGTGGATCATTCACTCCAATCACAGGAATGACTCACACAGAACACAAATCCCGGCTCTTTAAAAATCTACCCCATAAATGTAAAGAACAAAGTGAGCGGTTGATACTGCTTGACTAAAAAAATAGTTTAGATATTGATTAGTTTAGATATTGGACACAGTATTGGCACAGCTGTCTCTTTGGTCATGCACACTGAAAGGAAATGACATCAGTTCTATACTAATTGATTATTTCCAATAATGTAATATCTCCCGTCATCCACTAACATTGTCTCTTCTTCGATCAACTTCTCCAGGCCACTCACCTGCTGATCACCAAATTATGGCTACCTTCCTTTTGCAGAACTTTTAAAATCTACATTCACTAATTGAATGGCATAAGCATGATAGCAAAATTCCCAGTCGAGGTTCTGCTAAGGCTCCACGTTGGTACAATCCTCTTTACAATAACACCATGGACATCATGCTGAGGATTCTACTCAACCTGTGACCTTGCTGATAACAGCAGCTATCTGAGACAAGTGTGACAAAATCTCTGTATCTAAAAAAATCCAAAAAACAAAAACGCGCTGACAGTTATATGCAGCTAGATTAATAAAATGGAAAATGTAGAGACTGGGAAATTGATTTGAAGAGATATACGTTTATTGAAGCCTGTGCATCTTCACCAGACATAACACTGTCCAGCACAAACATGAGGTTTAATTTTAGATTCTTTTAGATACAATTCAGAGGCATTCATTTTCTCTCCAAAAGAAATATGTTGAAATGCAGAGACTTCGTGACCAACAGTGAATTGCCAAAAGTGTTACACAGGCTCATCATCAGGACAAATTGTCTTGTTCTGTGGCACTTCAACACAATATGTGGACGCCTACAGAGCCTGTTACCTTCAGATTATTAGACATCCACTCTGCCACCTGAGCCCCTAATCTGACCACATATTGCAGAATGTGAATAAATATGAGATCTTGACAATCATACAGCAAAAATTACATCAGCTCTGTAATTTCTGCAGTGAGCCGATGAAGACTGGCAGGTGCTCAAGTCGATCAGGGCCAGCGCAGAATCCTTTGATGTCCTGCAGCTGGACGGTGCCTCGGAATTCGACTTTGCCGAATGTAGCTCCTAACATACCTTTGTGCATTCAGGCGTGCACTGTAATGGTGTTTTTCTTTCAAGTTGGCCATATTGTACTATGTTGCTGAGCAAAAATGTTCCACAAAAGGATGGAGATTTTTTTGTATCGCTGAATGTTGTGCTTTGACAACGGTGAACTCAACACAGTCAGTTCACTTGGAAATTCTAAAGCTAAACAGGCCATACTTATACAGTGCTCTATCTGCCTGGATGGCACTCGAAGCACTTAACGGACTACATTACCTCATTCAACAATTCGCTCTTGACGCTCGTATTCACACACTGATCGCGGAGGCTGCTGTAAAGGGTGTCAATTTGCTCATCAGGAACATCTAGGGGTATGTTGACTTGCTCAAGGACACTTCAACACAGCCCGATCAAACTGTTCATCCTTTAAAGATCCATAGGATGACTGGCAAAAGAAAACGATAAAATGACTTCATTACCCAGAAGCACTTGTGCACAGGTAATGCCAGCGGACTATGCTGCAGTCCTTGGAGTGCTTGGAACTCTGGATTTTCCGACCTCCTACTTGAAAAAGTGCATCGCAGCACCCCACTCCGACCTTTAACCAGTTACCATGCGAAAAGAAAATTGTCCCAGTTCTTTTTCAACAGGATGTCCTCCATACTTCCCTTTTTGTTGCCTCTTTGTCTCCTTGCTCCTTGATACTTTGGTTCGTGACATGGAAATTGATCTCAGTGCTCCATCTTGAAGGACGTCTCGGTCCCTTAAATGCACATCGAGGAGCAAGGAGGCTCGCCGAAGGAGCTCCTAGCGATGAGAAACCACTGAATCCTTTGCTGGTATCCATAATGTATGAAGGAGGCGTGGCACATGTCTGCATATTGTTGTCACACTGTGTATATTGTGAAATCAATTAAAAGCTGTTTTCTTTTTTTTAAATGAAAAAACATGTCATAAATATTGTGACGCTCCTCTGACAGGGATGATAAAATGTTATGGCACTAATGAAACAGTGGACAGCTGATATAGCCCCGCCCCGTGTCATATTTGATTGGCATCGTTTTTAAATGAGCGCCGGGGTAACAACATCTCTTTTTTTTTTAGTGTTTGTTTTCTCAGTTCCTCTCTCCTTGAGTTTCTTCTTCGCCTCTTCCAGTGGCATCTCCTGCGGGCGGGGCTAAGGCGCGAGGAGGGAGAGGAGAAAAGGCATTGGGAAATTAATCAAGAAAGGAATCTAGAAATCCCAAGGTCTCCTGAATGCAGTACAACAAAACAGCGGTGGGAGTATCAAGCTGAGCATCGCTGTGTGCTGCATTCTACATCCTTTGTGACTTCAGGCCTTCTCATGCCCATATTTGTCCCTCAGGAACGAATAAAGTTTTTTGAATTGAATTGAAACTTCTTTCTTCACACCACTGATTGTTGTTGAAAAAGTATATTCAACATTGCGATTTCTGCAAGGCTCCCTAACAGATAGCCCCCTTCCCAAAAAAATAGATAAACAAAAAAGCAACCAAATTTGTCAAATGCAGCCACTCAACCTATTGAAGGGATAGTTCTCATTTTTGTACATCAAGTTGTATGAGATCCTCACCATCAATGTCGTTCATCAGCAGTGACTTTTCCTCCACTGCGTCCGGTGAGCAGAGGTCCGGCCCGGTTGCGGTGCTGCAGATAGTAGTCCCGTCTATAGTTGCTGGGGACACTAAGAGAAAGCGTTTCACTCCAAAAAACAACATGCGTTCAAAAGACTAATCCATTTGCATCACTAATTCTCGGCCAGAAAAAAGTCTGACCTTGCAATCATCTGGCACTATTTTCCCTCCATTGGTATCACTGCTGTTTCAAGGCGTTTACGTGCTCGGAAAGAGACTGTTGTGATGCGTCTTCTCTCGCATCGCAGCAGTGTCCTTCCACCTCCTTCTTCCCTAAGCTGATGGAAAGGTGCATGCAGTGATACGAACAGAGGGAAAACAGTGCCTGGTGATTGTCAGGGCGGACAAATGCAAACGGATTACTCTTTTGAACACATGTTGTTTTTTGGAGCAAACGGCTTTATTCATGTGACCCCTGCAACTAGACGGAACTACTTTCTGCAACACCGAAACCGGGCCGAAACTGCGCTCACGGAACACAGTGGGGGAAAAGTCACTGCTGATGAACGACACTGGTGGTGAGGATCTCATACAACTTCATGTCAAAAAATCCGAACTATCCCTTTAAGTCAAAGGAAGATTTGAGCCCAGATGTCTGGATGTCCAAGTCCAGAGGGTGAACCATCACTCTATGGAAGGTCATAGTTCACCTTTAACCCCGGTCCATGAAGAAGGTGTCTAATTCACTCTCAGACTGCATTTGCTATATTCTGTTCTCTTAGGCTAGGTCCCAATTTGCAACTCCACGCACACACACGGACACACACACACACGCACCACCTCCATTGCACTGCATGCTCGAGTGGTGCCCACTGAACTCTGGCTATGCCGCAAGAGAACTCAGCAACCAGAGAATACTGAGAGTGAGAGAATGATTCATTCCCTAGCACACAAACACACACACGCACACACAACAACAACAAAGGCAACACACACTCATGTCCCTGAGACCACACTAAAGGGCACAGCTTGTAAAGTACAATGCATCAGTTTGAGTTTTATTAATGTGAATTTCTCATGTTTGACTTGTCATCTCTGATATCGTGGTATCCAACATAAACCGCATTCCAAGCGAATATTCGGTGGATGACATTACCACGGGCAAAGGCAAAGTAATATGGACCGAAATGAAAGGAAACCACAAAATCTGTGTGGGGGAAGCTGTGCACAGTGTCTCTGAACAAAAGCAAATAAGCGCAGTAATTAGCTGTTAAAATGCAAATGAGTAAATGTGTTTCCTTTTTCCACAAGCGTGAGAAACAATCTCTTCGCACATTTTGGCCCGGGATGTTTACAAATAATTTTGCTGACTATTGTGATTAGAGTTTATTCTCTGAAGAGACACAGAATTAAGGAATCAAGAGGTTACCGTAGTGGAATTTCTTTGCACCTGCACAATCCTTTGTCCCCAACAAAGGAGAGAGAGGAGCCTTTTTGCATCACTAATTTGGATGTTTCCCACTGTGCAGACTTCACAGGTGGAAAGTTATTATCACCTCTGGCCTTGATGATGACAGCATGATGACAGAAAGAAGTCAGATAAGGTAAAAAATGAATAGCTAGAACATTAAGGAAAAACCCAAGTGGCCCAAATTCTATGACATAATTTCATAGAATATTTCATCGTTGTTGACAAAACAAGCTCCCTCCATGATAGATTTGCCGAGTTGGTTTGCTCCCATACCACAGGCGGCTATCCAATAGCAGTGATTGGAGCTCAGATTTTTGTTCAAGGACTCCTTTAACTGATGTTTAGACAGCATTTTACAGCTCATTTTTTTTTCTTCAAACCTCACAAACTAATGTTTCTATCCATATGAAAAAAACATGTGAGTTACACTTCCTGAGAACATTATTGAACCAAACCATTCGTAAATGTGACTGAAGAGTTGTGCAAATGTATGTTCACATATTTGTAAATGTGTAAAAGAATCTGCGATTGGTTTATGCGTCCATATCTTTGCACTAATACACTTAACACATTAAATTTGCACGAATACACAGCAATTATTGTCTTTTGTTTGTTTCAGGACTCGCTCCGAGTAAACTCTTAGCAGACTCTTTTAGCTCCCCTAAAGGATGGAAATGATCCCTCTGGTCTGGTGCCCAATGCCACAACACATGGAGAACTCCAGTTTTTGAGACACCCTAGATCAGGCAAAAGCTCTCCTGTTAAGGTTTTTATCACATCTAGTACCGAAACTTTCATCTATTTTATAAAATGTCCATGTGATAATATATATATATATATATATATATGTATAGGTAAAACAACATGTTGAGACAAAGGATTAGTGAGCTTAAAAGCTCCATTAGATGTAATGATGTTAACGATCCTGCAGCCCGACACTTCAATGAGGCCTCAACCTGTCTCCTCTTTGCATTTTCAGTGCATTGAACATATTGTATTGCCAAAAGGGGGATGTAGAAGATATATGAAGATAGATATAGAAAAGTCATGCCAAACAGAGCTCTTTTGGATTGACACTCTGAATGCTCCTAAATCCACAG
>CAESWR010001728.1:203126-221058 GCA_903171835.1 Mullus surmuletus
AAAAAAAAAAAAAAAAAACAACAACAAAAAAAACTTACATTTGAGTTTTGATTGTATCATATGTTGTATTGTCCATCTACTAATATTGCTGCGTTCAGATGACTTTTTGATTTATGCGGGTATAATTCTGAATTTACTTTACTGTACTGCAACATCTTAGAGTTCCATCTAACCATATGAATACGGATCAATAAAACAGGACTCAATGAATAATGCACTGTTCATACATTACGGTTTTGCACAGTGTAAATAGTTAAGACTGAATAAAAGTAAAAAACAATCAAGGCCTCATAATGTGGTATTGTATTGTACAAGGTCAACAAATGACACAAAAGACACAGTTTTAACAGAAAGTGGCCGTTCTTCACTCGTGTTCTCTGATCTGTTGGGCTGGTGGCGCATTCGAAGCAGCAGACTCCTGATACCCTCGGATCTTTTGACATGCTGCCTGTGCGAGGGGTGGTGGTGGCGGGTGAGGGTGCGGGGAGGAGGGTTGGTGTAATGCATCTAACCTTCATTTGACTGGAGGATTTGCCGCCTGCCAACAGCCTCATGAAAGGGTATTGTCACTGACTGATATTCTGGGCCATCTGGAACTCAGTCCATTGTTACGTCAATACAAGGGTATCTGTGGGGGGGAAAAAATGATTTGTGCTCTCTCTCGTCCACCCAAACAACCCATTGTTTGCATCAACAAGACGTATCCATAAAGAAAAAACACAGAGGAGGACTTAAGATGTGGGGGTCTGGCTTATTATTGCAGCCACGCTGAACTGAAGATGCAGTTTCTATATATTTGTCTGTTGATTTCATGGCTTATTTGTCAGAGATTTCTGGGGCATGTAGATAATTCAAGGTTTGAGAAGGGACACGTCTAAATGCAAGGAGATAAAGCAAAGTAATAAACAAGATGAAATAGAAGATGTAGAATATCAGACTATCAAATCTATTGTAAATTTTGTTGAGTTTCTTTTCTGCCACCTGTTTAAGTGAAATCATTGTAACCATGTACAGATTTAGGGTTACAATGTGCAGTATCCTTTCATCCAAGATGATACTTTAGGTGTTAACGGAAATTGCTGGCTTGGGGCACAAAATTAATGTAGCCATGGCAACATACACATTTTAAATGCAATACTTCACCTCTAGATGTCGCCGTGAGCACCAGCATTCCAAACCAAAACAAAGGGGCGCACCTCTCTACTTGCTTTAGGTTTCACTAAAACTGGACTCTTAGTAGCTGGAATGGCTGACCGTTTGCTTTAGCTGCTAGTAGGGCTCTTTGTTAGCGTTATCTTTAGCCTTAGCAACTAGCAGGTCACTCCATCAGCTTTACCTTTAGCATTAGCTGGTAGGGCTCTCCGTTAACTTTAGCTTTAGCTGCTAGTAAGGCTCTCCGTTAGCTTTACCTTTAGCCTGAGCAGGTGGCAGGGCTCTCCATGCCAAACCAACTTCATTCAAGCTTGGTTTGGTGATTGAACGTGTATTCTAGGTTGAAACAGACTTTAGAAGTCTCCGTCCACCGAACAAGAATACATGGAGCTACGCAGTGCTGGCAACCACTGGCCACCATTCGCTCACATCACATGCTCATTTTTGTTTCCAAATGAGGGATGGGGCTCACGTGTACAAACATGAATGCATGTTTGAGATCAAGAAAGCTGAGACATCAACAAATGCAGGTGAAGTTGGACCAAAGTCAGAGCTCAGGACACCATGACTTTAAATACCTAATAGCTGTTTGATGATAACTAAGGTATCTAATATCATGTAGAGCATCTTTAAAACACATATGATTGCATATTACAAATTAATAATATCAGGAATATTTATATTTAAGTCAACATTCTTTTCACTATTATGCTGAAGTTTTGGGTTCCATGACCTTACTCGTCACGCTCAGATTTCAAGTTTTCCCTGACTGCCTGTTAGGTCTTGGTGTCTTGTCGCGGTAGACTCGTTCTGCAAGCTGATTGACTGGGACAACCTTACGGCTTTGGCCTTTTTTCAGATCCCCCTCCTCGTCCCTCTTCCCCCTCTGGCTTTATCTCGTCTGTCTGTCCACAGTGTAGGCCTGAATTAAACATGGCTTCATATAATGTAAGAGGCGATTGCACAGGCCGGTCGATAGGCTTTTAATCCCCTTTCCTGCTCTCCTCTCATCCCCATTCTGCAGTTTTAGTCTACTAGCTAAATACACTGTGGCTCTCATCTCTTTGTCCTTCAAGCCTTCGCTATTAGCCGCGCAACGTTTGGGCGGCCAGGGTAACACTTTCTGTCTCACATTCCTCCCCGGCCCTATCCATCCTCCCCCTTCCATCGCCGGGTCTCCCTTCTGATCTCCCGAGACAGCTTCTTCCCAAAATTCCAATTGTACCTGCGTTCTGTGAGTACCGCAGAGCTTTTTGAGCGGAAAACCTCTCAGTGCTCGCGCAAAACTACCATGTTTATTTGTCCGCAGACATAGCCGGCCTCTGGAGTTGGTACCTGACTCATTGCTTCAGCTAACCAAACAGCCTCTGGCCTTTCTTTTTATATCAAAGTTGGAATAAATAAACATCATTTCCCCTGGTGCGTGATGGGAAATGGATGAAGCAGATGCTGTGGATTCCCAGCGTTGCAGAGGCTGGTGACTTCTGTCTTGTTAAATGGGTCAGGGAAAGGTCTCACCGAACGTCTTTGATTTAATGAAAACTCAAAGTGGTTATTTTCACACGGTGATGAATGTTTGGTTAGTGTGTGTGCAGACACTACAACACACACTACAGTGGGTTCGAATGGTCGTCTGTGTTACACTGTAGCGAATGGTGGCCTGTCAATGGATGCATGCCCAGTGACCTTAAAGTAATACATCGCAATGTTTTTACATTAGCAAAGTGCGTATTGCTGTTGTCTTTCAGGCTTATATTGACTGAAAATATGATAAATGCTCACTTTACCGTTTACACGATGCCAGCATCTCTCCTACTTTGGTGCAGTATGCATTCCAAGATGGATCACTAGTCAAACATTCTGCTTCGTCCCACAAAGTGCATAAAAAAGGAAGCCCTCAGCGCCATGAACGGTGGGAGATCACAGTGGAGACAACGAAACCAAAGCAAACATGTTCAGAAGAGAGGTTCGTGGCTTAGCAACATGTTCCGGGTCAACTCGGTTTCAAGAGAGACGGCGAGTTTGGTTTCTTCTTCTCAATTAGTAAGTCCTCTGGTTGGCTTTAGGCAAGAAAAATCAACTTGATTGGTGATCGGCAGCTGTTCTCCTCTACATGCAGAGTTGAGGCTGGGTTCATCAGCCCACCCTTATGTGCTTCTGTTCCAGGATTCTACCGTCGAAGGGAGTTTTTCCTGGTCCTTGTCACCAGGTGTGTGCTATTGGGGGATATGTTGATATGTTATTCGCTATTGGCGCCATAAAAATAGAATTGAACCCAACTGAATCGAAATAAGTTAAGATGAAATGAATTGAATTTAATAGACCTGACCTAGCATGACCCTGAACTGAATTGAACTGAACTGCTTTAAATTGAACTGAATGATGCTGCTGCTGTCGCTGCCATTTCATCAGCAGCAGAAATCTACCAAACACACATCTAAAAACGTGGAAGAGCTGTGATGTTTGAAGGGAATTCACGATGGTGCAATTACACTCAGAAACTGTAATGGCAGTCAGTCTAAAATATAACAAGCTGCCATGTATGTCGGATGCTCAGTAGCTTAATCATTGATTTGAAACTGGGGTGTCAGTGGGTGTTTGTTAATGATAGTCTCCAATCTGATGTTTTCTCCACACTCAGGAGTCTTTTTACTGTAGTATCAGTTTATTGAGTCAATAGATTTTGGTCAGAAAAAAGATTTGAGTTCCGATAAATTGGTTCTCTTCGTAATAACTGTAGTTAAATGAATTATGAGTTTAGAAGTGTATTGTTTACTTAATGAATGCATAATAATTATGTTTTTAAAATATTACTGGTCCTACCTGGCAGGATATGAAATTCTTTTTTTTTTGTGCCCATTGCCTTCAATTTGAATATAAATATAAAGTCCCTGTCTAAGCCAACGGACCAGTATAAAGGACCTCTAATGGGATGTGTGAGCTTCATTCGTGGAGTTTTTCTCACCTCAAAGGTAATATCTAGCTGTATATATTTCTGTACATATCTTTATACATTTGTTATCTAGTTGTTAGAGCTTGGCTTTCCTTTGCCCTGCAAGCTGAACTCAACATGGTTAGGTGGGGCTTGAGGTAATCAGGTAAATACATAACTCCAAAACTGTGCAACTGACGAGCATAAAAAAAAATTCTCACGGATATAAAGACGTCATTACCATCAATGCAGCGCAACAGCCCTCCTCCTGCTCTTCAGACGAATTTACATGATAGTATCTTGATGAGATCTATCTTGATCAGCTCTTTAAGGAAGTCTCGCCCTACTTATTGGCATGGTGATTACATTAATGGAAATATTCAGTTCATTGTGACGTGAGGAGGCGATTCAGAGAACACGTCTAATTAGTCCTAGGGTCAGCTAATTATAAATCGCCAAAACCTTTGATTGCTCACAAATGAGACAGGAGAGCAGGGAAAATGAAGGCAGGCAGTGGCAGTAACAGCATTGTTCCTTTGATTCCTGCCGCCTCCCTTCCCATTAAACCTTTTCTCTTTTTCTCTTATGTTACCACGCTGCTTTCTTCTCGGACTACTTGGTATTATGAGACGGGAGCAGACTCAGGGCTGTGCGGTTGATATGCTCTGGTATTTAGAAAACTGATGTCAGATGCATGGCAGTGGCCCTCCGTCTCATTAAGATGGAGCCGGCTGCTTGGTTTGAACCTCCACCCGAGCGCACAGCAGTAATTGGTAATCAGAGAGGAACGGGCCGAGGTATTCCTTGCTGGCCGTGTGACCTCTCCACTCCCCTGGATGCCGACGCGTGTCGTCCGGTGCGCGTCTCGATGAAACACGAGTGAACATTGTGCTCGCAGCTGCAGTTTGGCTCGGCTTTTACCCATACGTGCTTTTCATGCTTCATGCAATTAATTACCCTGATACCTGACACTGTGATACATTTAAATGAATTGCTCTGAATATGCCAGACTTCACTGTGAAATGAAAGACCTTTATTTTGCTAGCATTTTAAACAGCCAACACACCGTATGTGTATGAGTAATTGTTAATGCAAAGTAAATCAATGCTCATTGTTACATAGATGATAAAATGCTGGAAGGTGCGCAACAACAACAGTCAAATGTAAAACATTCCCCATAATGCTTTGCAGGTCCACATCTTTCACACGAAACACTACATTTATTACACAATGACAAGATTATCATAACGACATTCGTATTTTTCTGTGGCCAGTTGTGTTGCATTGTGACACCTCGTATTTTTGTTGCAATTTGACGTGTTGTGTTGCACTGCAACGTCTTGTGTTGCATTGTGATGCCTTGTGTTGTGTTGCACTGCAATGTGTTGTGTTGGGGTAGGTTGTACTGGCACAACTTTAGAACATGACGTTTTTATTTTTATTTGCTCAAAGACCTTCTTGCAGGTTGAAACAGTAACCCGTTTACAGTTCTTAATGGACATGCTTAGTCATCTTAAATAATTAAAAACTAAATACATTAAAGATTGAGCAAAATTTCACTTGATTTCACTTTAAATGTCACTGCCACTGCTAGAGCATCTCATCTCTGTATTTTTATAAAGCATGTTTGAATTTAACAAAACATGAAAAGGCAGCATGTAAAATTTGTTTTGGAAATGTCAGAAAAACTATAATTCAAACAGCAGACACAGTTAAATGATCCTGGTCTGACTTTCACACTCCCTGGCTTCACTATAGCAACCATGAGAATTAAATGGAAACATGCCATTCTGAGCACAGGTCTGCGTTTGATGTGAAACATAAAAGATTTGACACACAGGAGGAGATTGTTTGTATTCTCGATGGCAGTGACTCATCAGGTGAAATCCAGCACCCATGGCACTGTCTATTTGTCTGTCTCATCTTGCCGATTTTCCTTTAATAAGGGTGTTGTGCTTGAAATGACATGAACCAGTCCGCCTGAAAACATTTGTTGTCCACAATCAATGACAAAATGCTCCCAAAACCTGCAATTTGACATAATTATTTTAGCAAAAGGGGCTTGGAGGTGTGTTGCTAGGGAGGCGGGGGGCAGAGAAATGTTTTCAACTTGAGTCTCTCCCAGGTAATCTTTTTTCTGGTTTTGGGTGTTCATGTCCTCCCTCTGTAATTGCCAATGTGGTGTCTTAGCACTCGTAAGGTGAGAGCAGATGTAGTAGAAGACTGACAGGAGTGAACACAAAAGAAAGTATTCTACTATATATATATATTGCTATATACTATTATATTACATAGTAGTGTCCCAATGGCATACATTTCATGTCCTTATGTTGTATTTAGTTAACTATGTTGTCCAAAAGGGGGCATTTTAATATTTCCAAAAATTTGCGAAACCAAACAAAAAACATTGCCCATGTCCAAATATCCTTACTTGGACATATGCTGACAAAAAACCTAAAAGCTGCCGGCCACCATAAATACCATTTCATCTTTCCAGGATACAGGATACTTTGTTGCTCAGTACGCCAAGCATGAGAACCAAATGCTATTAGTCAAAAATAATTAAAAAACAAATACTGAGACTAAGACAGTGCTATTGAAATTGAATAACATTGAGAATAAATAACCACTGAACCCAGATACACACAATCAACCATTGACACAACCAATTAATAAAGCCAATTAAAAATAAACCTTGATAGGCAACAACAAAGACAGCAGCATGGAGGTGCCAACCTAAGGTTTTTACTGACAGTGATGGTGATGCAGTGTGCTCTGAGGATGTGGTGTTTAGCCCCGCCCTCTTCAGCTTCCTCAGGTGTGTGACATCACTCATGGTATTAATCTGCCAGGAAGTGGGCGCACCTGGATGTACCCATCTCACCGAACCCTGCCCACCCGAAACCATGGTTGTGCTCCAGGTTTCTTCCATCAAGGGGGAGTTTTTTCCCGGCCTCTGTTGCTTAGTGTTTGCTCTTGTGGGATTGGTGGGTCCCTGTTATTACACTACTATTGCAGAGCGTGTTGTAGACCTGCTCTTTGTTGCCTGGAGATAACTGTTATGAATTGGCACTATATACATAAAATTCAATCAGTAGACAATTCACTGTTTTAGAGTCAGCTCCTGCTTGCAAATTTATAGATAGACACACACCCAGCCGTTTTTCTGTATCTCCACCAATGCACATCGCAGCCCTTCATATATATTGACTTAAGTGTTTTAATCTTCTTTCTGTATGGAGAGCTCATCATTTGGCACATTTGTTTCATTCAGTTATTCGCTTTGTCTCGGATGCTGTTGCCTCTGAATTGATTACCTGCATTCCTTGATTTTCTTTGCTTTCTTTGCGGCATCTGAGCGGTACTCGAAGCACTTCATATTCCTTTGTGCCTGATTCACTCATTCACACCACTCGCTTTCACGCTCACATTCTTTGAGGTGTAAGGTGACAGGACAGTGTTGAGCAGAAACAAATCTCTGCAGAAGTATTTACTATTTGATATGCAAAATCAAGATCACGATTTTTGATTGAAAGATGCTCTTGCATAAAGGTGAATAGAAAAAGGACACTCCACAAGACAACACATCGTAAACCACTGAACTATCAAAGAATTAAAACTATGGGAGGCTCTCAGAAGATAACTTGGCAGTGCTTTTGCAGTGACATTGAAACAGCCTCCCAAGAACAAAGACAATATTGTTTACCTCAGTGGGAGATGTACTGGGGCTGCTTTGTATGGCTGCTGAGTATTTGCCCGGTGTTGGGGACAATACAGAGTCATCACAAGCACCACTGTTAATGTCATCAAGAGTTTGCCAAAGCAGTCACAGAGCCCGTCTCCACGGCGTGGCTTGTTTTGTTGCAAAGGACATGACCAAATATACACTCTTCACTCAAAATAAATAGTCGACAGGGCAGGGAATAATTTTAACTTTTGCTGAAGCATCCTGATTGTCATCATCTCAGCAAACCGGACTTTGATGTTGAACTATAATTGGGATCAGTGTCTGAGCATTGTTACCGAATTCAGCGATGCGAAGAGGAAAGCAAACAAGCATGAAAGAGCGCACTGAAAATATCCCCACTGTTGTACTTCCAAGGATATTGAATTTCACACAAACAAACCACGACTCCTGCCTATAATCTCAACCGTTCTCAATCTATATGGGATACTTGTAATCACTGATAATATTAATTACACCCAAGAAACAAACATCCAAGCCATCCCCAAATGACACTAATCAGTTCACTTCTCAGGTGTGTGTTCAGCTCTGTTTATTCAGGATACCACATGCTGATACAAGGCACATCTTACGGGTTTGGGCATTTAGAAATGTTGCCACATTTTTTCAAATACATTTCAAAGTAAGTTTGCTAGTTAAATAAATGAAAAAACAAACATTGTGTTGTAATGCAACATATTATTTTACAGTCAAGGCTTTTAAAACAGTGGTCTGCCATTGTTTTTCTTCATTCAAGAAAGATGTTACTAGTCAACATAAATCACCAAACAGAGGTAAGCTAAATAATGCTAGCTATAATAAAAGCTAAATAATTGAGCCCAATGTGACATCTTATGCATTATTCAACACTCATCTGGATTGCTTTCAGTGCGTACACACAGATGTGATTCTTTCAATTGCTGCCGATAGCAGCCACGGATCAGAAAATGTTTAAATTGGTCTCTAAATAACGGAACACTTCTGCACATTTTGATGTTTTTACCACAGTTACAGTTGGAATCACCATCACTTGAGCTTGCTGTTTCTGCTTGAGCTCTGACTGATCCTTCAGTGATAAGGAGGCTTGGTTATTTATGTCACCAAGCTCATTTGCTGACTGACCTTTCGCCTCATTTTGATCAGGTTTGTCATGATATTATTGATATTATGCTCCAAAAACCTCTCAACCTCTAAACGGCCCATGAACTCCCTTTCTATCCACATTTGTTTTTAGAAACACTATGTTACACTTAATATTGGGGAGGGGGGGGGGTGAAGTATTGGATGGGTTTGAGGAGAATTCTATTTCAATACAGCAGCCAGCGAGATTTTTTAACCAATTACAAGAGTGCTTTGACAGTACCATGGACCAATTCTATGTGCACTAGAATATATTAAAAATGACCCCTTTTAAGTTTGACACTTGATGGGTTTTACTTGTCAGGGTGCAAGCTGGAGAGATCTACACTGGCAACTGTACTGACATGGTTGAATCAGAGATGGGCTAAAAATGAAGGCGATGAGAACGCTTGACTATCAAATTGCTCTCACTAAATACAACATATAGAACACTGAATGCAATTCGCGTGCATGACAGCAGGAATCCAAATATCAAAGAATACAATAGAAAATAGTGTTAAAAGTTATTGCAGTTACAATATACCTCAATGAACTGTTGTATTGCTGAGGGAAATACAAACTGACCATTGCATTTCAACTTGGACACTGTGGAGTTCTTCATATAAATAATATATTACCTCTGTACTAGTCAGGGCATCACAATGAGTCAGGGTTTAGTGGTCGCATCTCACAGCAGTGATGGCCAGGATTTGCCCAGCCTGGGCCTTTACAAGTTGGATTATTTGTTTCTGCCAGTCAAAAGACTCAAGGCCATGACCAAAATTCTTCCCGTGTTGATATGAGTGGGAGCGGCTGTCTACATGTGAAGACACTGCTGAGTTTTGACAGTGTAGGATGTGAAACGTTTGAAGGGTAGGAGGTAAGAGAACGTAAGTCAAAATACGTTATCTGCGACATCTGCTTAATTGACAGCATAACTTAGTTTTGGCAGTAAGGCTCTGTCTTAGGTCCCCTGCCTTTCCACAAACCTTTGTGGATGTGGTGGTTGGGTACCAGGAACTAAGCAATCCCAGAGAGCAGCAGCAATAAAACAACTAAACCCAAAACAGAGCAGAGAACACTAACTTCTGTTGACAGTGAGTAAGCCAAAAATGTATAGGAGGAGATGGGGATGCGCTGGGTTTTTTAGTGAGGGTTTTTGCTGGAGTGATACAGCTCAGATAGGCACATAGATGCAATGGAATAATATGCCAAATGTTTGAGCTTACCAATATTGAGCTTTACCAGGCCTCAGCCGATTGTCACCTGACATGGGCTGGCACAATGACTGAGTCGGCTGGATGACAGCTCCTACCTCTAACCCCCAACGTTTTTTCCAGTGGTAACCGAAACCAGATCCCTTCCCTTACCCTAACCCCACCCTGACCCCAAACTACCCAACCCTTAACCTCACCCCAACCACCCTTCCCATAGCTGATGGGCACACAATTATGAGTATTTAAAAAAAAAAATACGATCAATCCTATTTGCCCATGCACCTGTTTTTCTTTCAGCAGGAATACAATTTCTTTTATTAACCTTTCTAAATGAAGAAATTGGGGAAAATACGACTGCAGGGAAATAGGGATGACCCCAATAAGAGGGGGCTCAGAGGAAACAGCAGGGTCCTGAAAATATGCTTCCATTGTTTGTGTGAAAACAAGATGAGGAGCACATTTCTATTCGTCATGAGTTCCTTTGTGTTTTGTGAGCTCTTTGTTGGATGACGATCTTATTGCGCATATCGACTCCTATTAGTTCACCAGCTGGATTTAATGAGATATGAAGTTGTTAACTAATAAACATGTAAAATCAAATGAACTCTAGCTGGTCCACCCTGTCTCTGGTACCACTTTTAAGAGGTGAGTCACTGGCAGCAACTCTACTCCATGCTTCCTTTGGATATCTGAGCCCTTCACCCTGTCTACCTGTTAGTTAGCTAGTTCAGCTAGAAGACATACAAATATGAAGATTTGAGTCATTGTGCACTATGAAATGACATCAGATACTTGGATGAACTTGTGTAAAAATGGATGTCTTGTGTATATCGCGTGGTGAGTGGGCTGCTAGCTGCACAGCAGCACTGCAAATGTTGCAGTTCAGCCATGTGTTGTGCGGAATCCAAATGCTCCAGCTAAAGCTGTATAGCAGTCTACCATGTGTGACATGAATCATATTCTTTATGTATGTTTTGATGGTGTTGATGCCTCAAAAATATTCCCTGTAATACCAACGGAGAAAGGAACCACCAGGCACAACCAGCAAAGTATGCAACCAGCAATAGATATATGGTTTTCAGTGTGACAATTTGTCAAACTTGTTTGGAGACGTAGCGGAGGCGGGTGATGAGAGGAGCAAAAACCACACGATTGGTTGCTTTATTTGCCACTAGAGAAAGTGGATTCCCCTGGGTCCTTTCACCTTTAGCATCATATAGGTGATACTTGAACTTTGGGCAGCAATCATCGGAATGAGGCCGTCCAAAGTCATACCCACAAAAATGACCAGTGTCTGAACTTGTTCTTTTTACCTCTTGTCTTTTCAAAACTATTGTATGAATCACTGCTGAATTTTTGATGGTAAAAAGTAGTTCTGAGTCTATTTGGTAAAGAGTTTGCTTCATAATGAAATCTGTCTCTATACTTCACCATTAATCAGTGCTGTCAAGGACTAATCACCAATTCAAATTCATATCTTTTTTCATCTTGTGTGTTCTGTGGTCTCAGTCCCTTTAATCTCCCTCGGGTGAGAGTAGTAGAGCTTGTTGGATTACAGAGATGTCATTGACTATTTATTTGTAGCCCCCCACAATTCAACTTTTCATGCTGCACTCTGTGGGGGGGGGGTGGGGGGTGGGGGGGGGCAGTGTGAAGGGGGGCAATCAAAGCTCCCTTTCATTTCAGCTTCAGACCATGGCCTCAGATCAGGCCCCTCTCACTGCAGGGATGTGCTCCTTCACCACTAAATTGTATATCGTGTTGCAGTTATTGCCGCCTGATGGCCTCACTTTGTTCCCTTTATTTTGATCCTGTCTATTGATTGGCTCGGTATGCTGAAACAAAATGAGAGGGGTGTTCATGTTGAGCTGTGAAGAGCGAAAAATAAAGGCCATCCTCTGTCTAAACAGGTCAGTTAGTCAGGGCTGAATGTCACAGAAATGATTTTAATGTAAATGAAACTGTATCGTGAAATGAAAGACGCTATCTTGCCAAATGTCAAGATATTGTCATTGTCTTGTTAAACAGTCTGAAAAAAAACCTTGTGAATTTAGCAACACACTCC
Organism: Mullus surmuletus; assembly: GCA_903171835.1. Lineage (NCBI taxonomy): Eukaryota > Metazoa > Chordata > Actinopteri > Syngnathiformes > Mullidae > Mullus > Mullus surmuletus. Next base: position 215,336 of record CAESWR010001728.1, read on the forward strand.
ATTCTTTTGCTTGCTGTGAGCTATTTTCAATAGCTACGCAAGTGTTCTAGGTGAAAATCTAGGCTAGCTAGATAAAGGTAGTTAGTTAGCATCCGACGTAACAGATACTGTACCTCCAAAATACTAATTCCTTATTATTTTGCAATTTTTGAAGGGCGACTGGGCATGACAGTAACTCAGCATCATCTCTTGAAATAAAAACAGGTTTAAAATCTAGGCTAGCTAAACAAAGCTAGTTAATTAGCATGCCAAGCACAACAGATACTGTTGCTCCAAAAATATCATTTGGCAATTTTTGAAGAACGACCAGCCAGGGCAGTAGCTCAGCATCAAATCTTCGGATAGAACGTTGTGTTTCAAGACTGGGCCAGACCAGGGTATTTACAGGAATCTTGAAGTACATTTCAATACCTTTTAAAGACTTTTTCAAGACCTTGGTATTTTTTAATGCCTCACTGCCACTTTGAGCAATAACCATTTCTATCAGTGACACCTTTAACTTGACGGTTTTACTTTACAGACAAGACTACAGACCACTATCATACAACAGAATTCAAATCATTCTGAATTTCCACCCACGTACGTTATGACACTCTCAGAGACAATTTACAAACAACATTAAGTCACATTTATTACTTGTAACTTGTTACCAGTTCATCTGTTTTTTGATAAACGAATAAACACACACTTTCCAATTTTGTTTGGAGTGAAACTCTTTTGAGAGCTGATTCAGAAAAATGCCTTCAAAAATCTAATACCTCATAAAGTGGTTTCATTTTTTAATACTTTTTAAGGCCCTTGATTTCCCCAACATTGATTTGTGAACTTTTAATACCTTGCAAGACCCTGTGGATACCCTGCACTCAAAGCTAGCTGTTAGCATCCTCACTACAGCAGACACTATGGGCTCTATTTTCATAGATGGCGCACCAGAGGTGTGGTGCAAAACCTGGGTATTCTGATTTTCCTGCCAATGCAAACCCGCTACGCGCATTTGCTGTGTGGTAGAGTGTCAACGCAGATCACCTGACACACTGACAATTTGGGTTCGGAAAGTTGTGCTTCGCTTATGCCAGCTCTGACCACGTCTAACTGTCAGTGCACCGGAGCGCAGCTGATCTTTATTTGGTCTCATCAGTTGCGCAGGAATACAGATGCCAAACTCCGGACAGGTGTGGTGGATGTCAAACGTATTCTAATCAGAAATATGTGAACAACGATCATCAAGCCTTCTGACTCATAGCGTTAATTCATTTATCAGCTCGACTGTTGTCCATTTCATCTGATGAGTGGAAGGCGGATGGCGTGTGTCACGGCGCACGGAGAATTAACTCATCCATAGCAGATTTGATCACATTAGATGAATAATTTATTATATTCAAACGCATTCTGTGTCACACATCAAAATAACAGATCAAATATCAAGGAAATAAAATGGAATAGATCAATACTCTCAGTGGAGTAATTAAACAACGTGTTTTGGTGTAGATTATTGCAGCAGTTGCCCCGCCCCCTCCTCCTGTTACTCTTCCCCCACCTGCTGTCATAAGGTGCGATTGCACACGGGTCGAAGGATGGTCGCCGGCAACCAAAAGGTCACTGCATGTAAAGGGGATGAGAGGAGCCGGTTGGATTGACTATGGAAGTCGGCTGTAATCACACACACAGTGTCCCTCCATCCTTCCCTTTCTCAGATGCGCCAGGCTGCGCACCTTGTACCTGGTCCTACATTTGAAGGTCACCTCTGGTTTAATGATCATCAAAAAGAAAAAAACTCAATTCTAATGTTCTTATTTGTTCACACTGATCGCTGTAACACACTTTACTCAGGTATACTGGGTTTCTTCTCTGCACTCTATCGAAAAAAACCCACAAAACAAAATGTTGCTTTTCAAGGCCCAGCTCTGAGAAACTTAGATTTTTTGGGGAGAGATCCACAGATGGAGCGCAGCAGGTTAATCTCAGGTGACAGTGACAAAGAAATATATTTTGTTATCAGTGAACCCAAACTCTCAAACTCTATGAACACCCTATTTTTCTACCATCTTTTATACCTTTTCCTCAAACCTTTTCCCTCCTGAAAAAATATTTGATTTGCTTTTATTTGCCAATCTGATCTATTTTTGCTCACCATGTCCCGATGTTCTTTGAGTTTTTTAATTGTCTTGTCTGCTTTTGTTCTTTTACATGCTTTGTAACTTTGTTAAGTGATTGAAATACAGATTTTGATTATTTTGAACTGGCAACTAGATACATATATGGTTCATGATTCAGTTAGAGGAAGACAGCCTCTGTTGGCTGTTATAAATTCCTAAGAAGTTTATAAGTATTTCATTTGTAGTTTTGTGCAATTTATATGACATGGTGGCAACATGATTTATAATAAAAAAACAATACAATATTTAGCAGACCTAAGCAATACTCAAAACAAATTAAATCTGAAGAGACTGTTTAAGAACAGATGGACTACACTGCTACTGAGAATAATGCAATAACTTGGAGGGAGGAAGTACCGATAATTTAATTAATTTAGCAGTTAGCAGAGGGGCGGAAGTTTCCCATTTCAGTTTCCCACGATGGCAGATACAAATCCTGATATTTAATGAAATAAAGATGAACTATTTAATTAGTTTATATGGACATTGATGCACTAAACCCTAAGAAGTGGGGAAGAAGCCTGCATAACTGCCTCGCATACATTGTATTCTGCTTTGAATTTTAATAAAAAAGAAACAAGTGACTTCCAACTCGGGCAGTAAACTGTCTTTAAAAGTCTATTTGACTTGCAGATGCAAATTACATTTAATAATCTATACCTATTACAGAGCAGCTTAATCCTACTCATAATATCCCTGCCCTCCTTCTCTGCAGGTGTTATGTACAAAGTGTTGCTTCTAAGAAAAAAGGAATCTCAGATGTTAAAAATATCCAAGAGTGCAAAACAAACACATATTTTTGAACAGTATTCTCATACGACCATGACTTGCCAAAGACTCACAATAACAAAGACATCAATATGTATATGAAAAATAGAAGAAATGTGAAGGTTATCCTTTACCTAATCAAATCCATCAGAGTTTAGCTCTGGATGTTGAAAGGCTACTGCTGAGGATGCTCTGACATCAGACACTGTGGAATGTAAATCGCCGCTGCGCTCTGGCACATATTCAAATTCCAGAATAAATAAATCAAATAATGAATTTGTGGGTTTCTGCCCCTCCCCAATGATGAATCCATCAACCTCCCAGCTGCGGGATCTACTGTAGTCCATAAATTGAATATCATTTTCCACCTGCTTGCACTTTAACAACAGAAGAGCAGCACGTTCGCAGCTTTTAGGCTTTTGGTTTTGTATTTTTTTAAATATTTTATTGAACTAATAGTATACATTCTGCGAAATAAATATATGTATTACTGCTACAATTCGATTCGTATGTTTGGATCTTTTATTTCACATTTCTTTCTGGTAAAACCCAGAAACCGGAGTCTTGCTCTGCGCACACGCGGCGCTCCTCATCCACAGCGCAGGCGGCGCGCTGAGTGTCGGGAGGTTCCGGGGATCAACTATTTACTGTAAGAAGGCTTTTTTTTCTCCTTTTAAATATAGCTCAGTCCGAGCCGCTCACACTCCCGTCCGCCAGTGGAAGCCCCCTGGTCCGACTCGCGCCCCCCGTCGCTTTAAGCAGTGCGTCCTGCCGTCCGACAGGAGGCGTGTCTCCCCCACGGCCGGAGCGCGGCGCAGCTCAGCGCGGCTCAGCGCAGCGCGGCGCCACCAGATGCGAGTGCGGGGGAAGCGGCTCTGCTGCTCCATAGAAACAAACCAACTTCTTTGTGCTGCTCTGCTGACTCTTCGCTGCTCCCGCTCCGGCTCCCGCTCCCGCTCCTCCGGCTCCGGCTCCAGCTGAGGTAAGACCGTTATTCAAACTTTGCTCGCGTTCACGCCCTGCAGCCCGACGCGCTATTGGTGTTATTTAAGCGCCGCTCTCTGCGCGCCACACGGGAACAGGTTATCATGGTTTTGGGTTTTTTTTTTTAAAGCTCAGGTCGAAGTGTTTTTTCAGCGAGACTCACAGAAAGCCCCGTTTTACGCACCTCGCCCATGATGTTGGAAGTTCACCGCCGAGTTCCCAACGCGCGCAAGGACGCGCGGAACATCGGGGGCTTTAATAAGCCCCGCGGAGACGTGACCTCCCGTGTCTTTGCCCGACCTCTATTTGGAGACGCTTGTCACCATTTTTCGGGGTTCCTCCTCCCCCTCACCCTCTTCCTCCTCCTCCCCCGTTCCTCCTCCTCCTTCTCCTCTTCAGGCTGATGCCGTCAGTGTTTGCGAGGTGGAAAGACGTTCCGGGGTCGTTAAAACGCCTCCCCGCGACCCGCTGCGCGTCCGACCCCTGGCTGGTGTCTCTGCTTCGCGGCTCCGCGGACGAGGGCTGCATTTAAATCCCCGGAGTTGACGAGCGCGTTCCGCTTTTACATCAACTTTACCATCGCGCCGCTTTTTACGCGCACAAAGGCGCATTTGTTGACCTGTAGGTCCATGTGTGTGTCTCTTTGTGTGCGTGAGGTTTGAAAAAAGGAAGAAGTGGGGTGTGGAAACCAGATGTCAGCACCGTATAGATGATAATGTGGATGATAGAGATGCGTTTGTCACCTGCCGACCCCGCAGCCCCCCGCAGCCCCCCGGCCCGGTGCGCGCTGCTCATCGCGGCTTTGCATTTCATGCCAAATACCCCCGGAGTGTATTTATAGCTGGCAGGACAACACACACACACACACGCACGCACGCACACACGCACACACACACACACACACACACACACACGCACACGCACACAGCGCATCCTGTCTCCACAGTGACTCACATGTGGTGTCACACACTGTGAGACTATGAGGGATGATTAAAACGCTTTCTTTTGGTGCCACGGCGTCTTTTATGGACCTTTCGGCTGCCGATGTCACGTTTCAATGGTAGAATACCCCCACGCTGTGTGTGTGAGGGGGTTACTGGGTGCTTACCACGTGAAGAGGGGCAATATTTAACCTTTAGACGTCAGCTGTAGCATCACTTGGCCTCGCTCCAATGCGGAGAGGCCGCGGTGACTTGAAGACGGAAAGTGAACAAGAGAGTCACAGAGAGGAAACAGGAGCAGAAGCCGCACAGGTGTTCGCGACCCCACGGAACCCACGCAGGCTCTCCTTAAAGCGTCCTTTGTCCGCTGCGGGTGCAGGAGAGACCCCGCTGCAAACACATCAAACGCTGTCCGCGGTGCTGGAGCAGCGCGTCGTCATCTGGCTGCTGTCCATGGTGCTGGAATCCCACACACACTCTCACACACACACACACACACGCGCTTCAGGGCCATTTAATTACATGTGGCTCAAACATCCTTTTATTTAGGAGTGCTTAATCACATGTACCATCCCATGAACACCTGCAGCGGAACATGTTGGTGGTTTTCCATCCACAAACCGACTTTTACGCACGCGGGAGAAATCCGAGCGAAGGCCAAGAAGGTTTTTTCTCATTCATCTATATCTATTTTATACAAATTGGCCCTTTGAAAGCAGGAGTCGGATCTCGTTTGTGGGGTTTAGAGATAATTATTGGCGAAAAAAACAACTTTAAATATGGATTTATTGTCACAAAATGACACAGCGGTAAAAACGCACCTCACACGTGGATTTTGTGTGTGTCTAATAAGAGGCCACACTTCGGGCTGGGG
>CAESWR010001728.1:229491-242923 GCA_903171835.1 Mullus surmuletus
TCTTCAAAGATGTGAAATGAATTGATAAATATGTCATAACTTTTCTGGTGTACTTGTTTTCAAACCCATCTGTGGCGAGAAATGTAAAACACAAAACTGCGATTTTTCCTTGTCACAGCTATTTGTTATCTTGGACGAGTTAAAGCTGAAGAATGACTTTGGCAGAGAAACGACAAATGACTTGACTGACTTTCAGCCCACGTTTTAGAAGGTTGCAACATCGGAGCTTTAACTCAGAGATCTTCCCTGCTTAATTGGCAGTCAGTCGTCTGACGTAACGTCTATGCAGGAGCCATGTTGATTGGACATAACATGATGTTGCTTTTAGCCTTTTTCACGAAAATATACCAAAGGGCTGAATTTCTCTTTTTGTTGCAAATTGCCACTCAGAAAAAAAGTTTGTCATAGTCTTCCATGTCCATGTTTAGGTTTCACAAGGTAAACATTGAACTGGGAAACCCCGAATTCCCAGTTCTCCTGAACACAGCATAACACCACAGTTGCATTGATACCATACCAATAAATACATCTTCTTGGTGTCCTTGTTGATATTAGACATTGATTATGATTTCTCCAAGGCTCCTTCCCCGATTTAAAAAAAACAAACAAACATAACCTTTTTTTAAAAATTCTGAGACGCAGATTTTATGCATTGGGAAATCATATTCGATCTGATTTATATAATGCCGATTCAAACCTACCTATAGGCATTTTAACAGAAAGCCGCTCTCACCAATAGTTGTAAATAAACAGGGGCCTGGAAAAACTCCCTTGGATGGAAGAAACCTGGAGCAAAACTACGGCTCAGGGTGGGCGGGTCATCTTATCGGTTTGAGAGAGCAATAGATGGTGAACAGTTGTCTAGGAATAAAATAATACAAATACAAAGCTGCAGATGATGATGATGATGAGTCTTAACAGTAATAGTACTACAAGATGTAACTATACTATTAAAGTCCACCACCACAGGTACTGCGATAAACGTGTCACCTGAAAAATAAGAAAATAAAGGTAAACGTGTATAATGTCAGAAATTAGCACTAGCAACGTGAAGCAGCTATGGAGTGAAGAAGCTCAAATATCTCATGATGCTTTCAAGTCAGACAGTTAATGATCCGCAGAAAAAAAACGCAGAACAAGAAGTAGAAAATAGAAATAGAACAAGAAGTGGAAAAATATATTTTGGAGGGAAAATCAAAGTAAATCTTAGTAGCTTATAACTGAAGTGCTGCTCCTTTATTATCTGTGTGTCTGCGTATGTGTTTCTTTTTTCTATATGTATATATATATATATATATATATATATATATATGTATAGATAGATATGAATGCCAACCACATGTTGACAGCTTATTCTCACAGTTTGGAATTGTTTAGAGTGAAGGGAGAGGCAAGAGACTCAGCCAATTAACCCTGACACGAAGGAAATCATTTCTACACTGGTTTGGGAGTGTTCTGGCGGTCCCTTAATTGCATCATCTCGATGTGTCTTCCAAATCTACAAAGATCTAAAGGCCCCTGACAAGAGAATTAGCACCACCAGCTGTTTATCTTCTGACTCTAAATATTAACATGGACATTGTCATGAACATCTTTGGTTTGCAGTAGAAGTCAAACCTGCCACGTTCTTTTTTTTTCAAGGTCCCTTTTGCCCCTGACTTCTCTTCAACAAAAAATATATTCATTAAAATCATAGATCGTAATTTTCAGTTTTTTGTGCAGCTTTCCCTTTGTTCCATTCTTTACATTAACAGTAGACTAACACACAGACTGATATAAAGATGTTTGCTTTTCATAGAAATCAGGAAAAAGCTTAATTCCCCCCCCCAAATCCTTAAGACAGAGCAGATGGAGGTTGGGTGTTTTTTTGTTTTTTTATGGAACGCAAAATCATCGGCAGCCTGAGCGTTAGTGTGAGCTATCACATTTAAAAGAGCCCCTCATTGTCTGTGTTTGTAATCTTACAATCCTCGATCACATTCAAACTCTTCCATCTCATTCAGCTTGCAAGCTCGATACGGCAGACGCAGTCAAACCCTCCTGCTTGAAATGGCTGATTTCCCGGTTATTTGTTTAGCAGCTCCGCATCTTCCCCACCCGAATTGGCAGGCTGAATTGGAAAAAGCGCTGGCAGTCAAAGTAACGCAGCTCCACCAGTGCATTTATCATTTCACTTACTGGTTGAACTCCATTTGACCGCAATCAGGAGACTAGTGCATTTTGATAGAACTGACATTTGTAAAGAATTAGCGAATCAGTGCAACATTAGCAAAGACTGTCAGTCTCTGAATATTCATCCATTTAAATACTAAGACAAAACAAATGATCAATTCTCCAAAAGTCTAAAGCCTTGGGTTTATGCAGATTAATGGGAACTTTATACCCATCATAGTCAAAATTGATCTGTTCATTTCCAGTTTAGGATTTTTTTTGTAATCAATGCCACATCCCAAAGTACACCGAAATACAGCCATGCAACCTTCTTTAATTGTGATGTGAAACTGATATCGGACAAAACTGTTTCTTGCTTTCCGCCTTTTGACAGAGTGTGCACCTATACAAAACCAATAATGCTGAGCGCGGGGGTTTTATATATTTAGACTGAAATTCTCCGCTGTTACCCTCCAGGTGTCTTTGTGTTCATTATGCCTCTCTGCAGTGTAAGTGTAGTTTATATAGTGTTGCCATCAGCACTTTTACGCACAGTGTTTTGGTGAGTGGAGTCTCACTCCAAGAAAGCTGTATAATAGTTTATTATAAAACATGTGAACTCAATTAACCGCGAGCAGGATCAGGCAGAGGATGTTTAACGACACTGACACAGAGGACATCCGTGTAAAGATTTATTTTTGGCCAATGTGTCCAGCTGACAAATTTAGATGTTGCTCGGCGATGGCGGGGTGATAAACCCGTTGTAAACTCAAAAGCTGCACTGATTATTCATTCCAATAAATGAAGGGGACTCCCCTCCCTCCCCAAGGAACACCAGGAATATAGAACTGAGTACAGTAACCATAGTTGGAAAATGGTCAACCCGATTGGTTTATTGGCAAAGATGATGGTTCACTGGCTACGCTTACATGCAGTCAAATAAGCCTTTTCTAACAGAAATACCAATTACCTGGTTGCACACAGCCTTGTAAACACCAATAACTCATTTGAATAACCAGAATATGCTTATATTTGAAAATTCCCCCTGGGTTACACTGGACCATGAATTTGTGTTGTGCGCATTTTTTATTCACATGGAATCTTGGTCGTTTGAGTACAGGAACTTCTTGTAAATGTGGCCGGTTGTTAAGACCACGCAAGACCAACACTGCGCGACACTTTTGGGGTGAGGAGGAAACCAATCACTTCATAAGTGTGATGAAAGACACAAACATTTGGCATTTGTAGACAGTAGATCAATTGTGACCTATAGTAGTTCAAAGGTCAAAGCAAATTTGTTATTTCAGAAGAGTGTATCACACTGGCAGCCCTCCGTAAGAGTCAGGACCCATGAAGTAGCTCTCAGTGTCAAAGACGTTGGTGACCCCTGCAGTAGAAAGTAGTGGGATAGCCAGATCGACATAAAGGTGAGTGTAAAGTTACGCCAAGCAGGGTTTGTACCAGACATTGCGGCTGTACATTGACTTTGGTCACTTCAGGTCACTTAGTTGCATCCGGTGTGAACACGCCTTTAGTCCTGTCCGGCCATGTAGCCAAGCTAACTGCCTTATCCATCCAACTTTACCGCCATCTGACACAGAGGAATCTGTTGGTATGCTCATACATTTGGTGTATCATTTAAACTGCATCCACCTGCCAACTTGCATCGCTTAAAAAAGAAACATCTCCTTCCAACAGATTTTGACTTCCGCACTGTCAATGGAAATCAGTGCTACCTGCTCTGTTCTGGGTTTGTCTCTAATTGCTGCTGCTCTCCCTGCTTTTGGACATTCCGATGGAAGGGCAGAGAGGTCAGTCTACGCTGCCGCGACTTCTAAGACGGCGCCATACCATCAAAATTATTGACTAAAGTGGTCCCGACTCAAATAGTAATGTTGGTATCCTGCAGTTCTTCAAGGGATTTGCTGGAGACCAAAACATGATCCTTAAACCTACATAATGTTTTCTGCAGTGAAATGAAACCAGAACTCAACCTTGAAGTGAACACATTGAACATACTAATTTGATTTTATATTCTGAATGGATGACACAATGGACTGCATAGGGGAAGTGACCATAGTTTTGTACAACCACTACTTACTGTAGAAAAAAAGAATTTAAGCTGAGGACACTTCACCACTGGTGTCAGGGTCCATTCTAGCTTAAGCTTTAGCAACTGGTACAGCTCTCCATGCCAAACCAATGTCAAATCTCTGCATCTGTCTCCCTTTTTATTAGAATGTTTGCCAATGGCATGTGTTTTGTCAGTTGGAACAGACTTCTGAAAGTCTCCATCAATCGTTTGAGCGTTCACACTGTTTTTATTGAAGAAAAAAACCCCGACCTGATGGAACTACTACAGGCACACAGACAGGTTGCGAACTTTACCGTGAGAGGGGTATCTTAGGTTGGCAATCTGGCCAGGGGATGTCGAGAGAATTGGATGAACTTGCTGTGGGAATAGCGGAGAGACAGAGGGAGTGCATATTTCTCCTGTTACACACTCCTTGGGAACCTGTTTTCAGCCAGTAGGCATGTTTGCTGAGACGGAAATAAGTTCAGCACTTTCACAGAATGGTAACACTCATTGTATCATCCTTCATTGAGGGTAACTCAACCATATGATGTGTCACTGACTCTTTTTATGCCCTTGGCAGCAGCATACACATTCTACCATGGCAGCACTTCCCCTCCACTTGTTTTCTTTTTTCAGTTTATGATGATTTCCTACCAAGGAGTGCAGCTTGAGTGGCCTTATTTAAACAGATGTAGAGCGCAGCGCCTGTGTTTTACAAGGTCGAGGGTCCTTATTGCTTGTCGTCCGCCAACCTCATGGCATAAGTGAAATAAAAGATAACCTTACTGCTCTCTTACCTCTGATAACGGATCCAGCCAGGTGGTGAATGCAGAGATTCAACTAGTTGTATAATTCTAATGTCATGTCACTCGGATCTTGCCTTCGGAGGGATATGCGAGCGTGGTTGGCGAATACATTTTTAGGTTTGAATATGTATGTATATCCCGAAAGATTACTATGATTTCATTAGTCACATGAATATGTAATTTGATTCTCTTCAACTTTATTTCAACTTTCCAACGATAAGGGGCAGCTAATACGAAATGACTCACCACAACGGTCCCGTATTTGTCCTTGTCTAATTTCATTTCTGACACTTTTTCAATTTGTCGACTCATATCTCCTCCATTCTCCTTGCGGTTTTTGTGAGGCATGGGAAAAAAAATAATAAAGTATGTGACTTAAATAACTTTGTGTGCCTTAGCACTGGCAGTTTGAATTATCAGCTTTTTAAAATTGAGTTTAGCGCAGTGGTGGCTTTGTGAGCATTACACTGTGTCTTGGCCCAGAGCCAACACACTGCTGGTAAATATATTTAAATCAGCACTAAGCTGCTTAAAATATTCATATTTCACTCATAGCTAGTTTATAGAAATGTGAAACTATCTCTGGTTGGCAAAAATCAGTTACATGGATAAAATATATATATATATCATTTCACATTTTCGGCGAACAAAGCAAGCGGGAGCTGTTGAGCGGCGGCGAGGTGTTAAGCCCTCGTTCGCAGTGTGTTTTCTCTGATATGGCCGGCTTTAGATGCTCTGTCTCGTTTGGCTCAAAGAGGCAGGATGCCATGTTCTTCTCAGGCTCACGATACGGCCGCGCATGAAGACGCTTAATACGCCGCGTGAAACGATTATTCTAAAAAGCCGCGTCTCCCTCCCTCGGCAAGAAACAAGAAAGTCTTTGCTTTCCGTGGGTTTCTCCGAAGAAAGCTCGTATGTGGATGTAATTAGCCAAGCCTTTGATGCTGACTGCGGCTGAGCTGGAGGTGACTGGCTGTGATGGAGACGTTCTGTTCCTCCTGAAACACGCCGAGGACGAAAGTGACCAGATCCACTCCGCGGATCAGTGTGACAGTAATACGAGCCAGGACATCTCGTCACGTGCCGTCCTCTGCTCTGGCCATTATCCTTCAGTCGCCGGGTATTTTCGGCTACATCCTGCTGCCATGATGCCTTTATGCGCTCGCTTCTTTACTGGCAGGGGTGTGTTCTCGTATACGGTCGTGGCTCCATTTTGTGATGTAGCTCCACAGACAACACGTGATTGTTGGGTGTCCACATCTTTGAAGGGCTTGTTAAGCATTGATGGATCTTAGCAATGCTACACAAATATTTCTGTTTCATACAATATTTACACCCATATTTAATATTCAAATGTAGATTTGAAAAGAAATGCCAGTTTTTCTACTTCTCACCTGGTCCATTTAGGTTCATTTATGTGCTATGTTACACTTATCAATCTAAAAAGCACTTAGGCTCTTTGAAAAGCACCATAGAAATTCAGTCTATGATATCACAACAAGGATAAATCATGTATTAACATAGTTGATGCAGGAATAAGCATTTACTAACAACTAGTTAACTAATGTGTTAATTAGCTCACATTACAAGTGTCGGTTGATGCCATGTGAATTAAAGTTTTAATTGATTGAATTCCATCTCAGGGAGACGGTTGCTTATGTTCCAAATCATTCCTACAACACCATTTAACTTATTTATTTATGTATTTCAATTCAGATTTTTCCTTAACATTGTGTGAATATCATCCATTGTATGTACCCTGTACTTTCAATAATGGCAGAGGTTGCTTTTATGCTCAAACGCCATCTGACCACCAACAATCTTTAGCCTTGTGATAATAAATATGATAATAATAAACATTATCTAACTGCCCTAAGAAAACGCACACAATGTCTGACAACATCTGGTTACCCAAGCTGATATTACAGTAACCGCAGACCAGATGATAAACATATATTATTCACATCAAAGAACATGGATTAATAATGTTGAATGGCGTACAGACAGTGAGCAGTTCAAAAAGCGAGAGTCACGGATCACCAATATGGCTGCCGGAGGGCGAGTTCCATCACTTCAAAGCCCTCTATTTCAGTGGGAGTCTTCCAGATGTCTCTATCCTTCTCAGCGCTGCCTGGGAGACAGGTGTTTGGAGACCAGAGCTGTATATATTGTAAGTAAAAGACTCTGATTGAGAATGGCAGAGAAGCCTCTCCGAGTCAATAACTCATTTGGAAGGGGTTATGAATTAGAATGATCTTGCTGAGGGGAAGGTAGACTCCAGCCCATATCCTGCCTCCAGTCACTAAAGAAACTGGAATAATAATGCTCCAGGAAAATCGATGGCACAATGCAGCGCCACGGGGACAAATACCGGCACCGGCCCCTTTCTGCACCACACAACTCTTACCTGTCAGTTGGCGGAAATTCTGCTGATACGCCATAAATCCAATTCCCTGAAATGTCATATTAAAATTTCAAGCCATTTAGATTGGCATGTGGATGGAGGACGACAGGGTTCCTCTCCCAGGGGCCGGGATTATATGTCAATAATGTCCTCTGCGCCAGGACGGTTCTTTCATTAGCTTGTATTTAGATTGAAGTGTCATCCATATTATGGGTCCCAGCCTGCTGCATGTGTGTGTGTGTGTGTGTGCTTGTTGGTGCGACAGTGAGACTCTTTCATGGCTCTGACCCATAATAGACTCATCAGTCTGAGAAGTCAGCAGCGTGGGGTGATGGGATATGCACTTTATGGTGTGTCACTTTCACCGGGTTGTAGGAACCGTGCCAAAGGATCCCCCCCATTAAAAAAACTTTATCGAAAAATTTGCCACAAGACATCACATACAGTCATATGAACTGTGACCATTTCCGAAATACATGTGAAACAGCATTGTATTACACCATGAAATATGAAATGAAATATTCATTGACAAATATTAAAGAATGGGGAAAACAAATAACCAAAAGCATAATATTGATATACCAAAAAAAGAAAAAAAAAGAAATTAGGGGACAAAAGATGTGCTTATTGGAGTCTTTGTTAATCATAAATGATTTTTTAGAGGTTTTTATGGCTTTCATGTTCAATGAAAGAGAGACAGAATGAAATAAACACAAAACAAGTTAATATTTGGTAAGAAAAGGCAACGGGAAGGTTTGTCACCCTGATGAAGGCATTGTACCTTAGTGCATAGGTCGTTTTTTTATTTTTAGTATGTATTAGCCACTGTTGATAAAGGTTTTTTACTTTTTGGGACCTCAAGAGTCCTTGGTCACCTTCCCATTTTGCCACAATTCACTACCCCTGCACCATAGAGCACCTTTAAAGTTTCTTTTTTTACTTATCAACCACAAGAAGCACTCCTTTTTTCTGTTTTGTCTCAGTTAATATTTGCTTTGGTTTGAAGACACTTTATGGATGTAGTATTTCCCTGATAAGACACATAAATACAGTCATATCCTCAACGGATTTGGATCCTTAACTAATGTTCAGAAACGGCCGGAATTACAAGATCGGATGTTTTTTACCTAAAACTCTTGAGAACAAACACATTTGTAAAATAAATGGTCCCAAAATGAGTGAGGTTGTAAGTTAAAGATCTTTCAGGGTTGCCCAGGCGCCCCGCAAACTCCAAATTGGTCTCATTACTCAGATGTGGACAGGCAAGACAATTAGGTTCATGAACCAGAGACTCCACTGCCACGCAGAGGCCCCGTCCTCAGGGAAGCAGGGGGTTATAGCACAGACATGAAGAAGAGTGCAAATCAGAACTGGTAAGAGTAAGAGCCTCAACGTCACCACATGAAATTTGCAATATCATGTGATATTGCTGCTTGAGACTTTTACTTTTATAAATCTCACTTTTGAACTCCCTCTGTTGGACCGACTGAAACCGTGATGACACCAGATCTGAATCTGAATTCAAACGGGCCGGACAAGATGGACATGGATACTTTTCAATTCGAATACTTTTATCAGACAGTCCCAAAAAGAGGCTTCACTGACTGTATTTCAGATTGCAATTTAATGCAGGACTGAATGTTCCGCCGACGAGTGGGGTGCAACCTGGAAATGCTTCCTCCACAGACGCCATCCTTACCATGTGTAAAACGCGCCCCCCTGTACACCGCCAGACCCTCACCAGGGCCGTCAGTATTCAAAGGTGTTAAATCAAGTCCAGCAGTAAAAGGCCCTGTTCACACTACAGCCCCAAATTAGATAACAAACCTGACATCTGGATTGGCGAAAATCAGATTTCTTGTAGTGTCAACAGCATGAATAAGATAATCTTATTTAGGAGGTTGTTTCAAATCATATTCAGACCCGATATCTACACATGAGACTTCACTGTGGATGAATGAAAATGAATGGCAATGAAATCTGGATGCCCCAACACAATCGGATATGATCACTTTCTATACATCGAAATAAAGGTATAGGATGGGCAGACAGCGGTCTAAATCTGCCGCTCAGTCATTTTCTTTTTCAAGGCAAAGCAGGGTTTCGATTAGTATTTCCATTGTTTTGTCTTCTGGTCCAAGCTGATTATCTATTGACTGTCTTGAGTTAAAAAGAGAGAGAGATTACAAAGTATGGAGGTAGAATATGTATTCCAGCATTGTTTATATTAAAATCCTTAATCAATGTGATGCTTTGGAGGCACAACAACCGCGTTGCTCGACTGAAAATTACTTTTATTAATCCAATGTTATTGTGAAATTTGATTCTTATCTTTGTATTTTTATCAAAAGCGAGGAGGGAAAAACAACAACACACTCTTGAGGAATAAGCCACTTCTGAACGAAAAACAGAAACAGATACATTTGTTAGTTGAAGATAAAGGCGTGATAGGACTCAGTTTTAAGGCCCAGGCTGTTTGATTAAGTGGATGTATCATGCTCCAAAACATGTAACTTCCGTATTTCTGTGTATTTTCCCCCCATTATCAGCCTCCGTTCATGCTGTTCAATGCTGCGTGAAGCAGGATTGATGCAAAACTGCAGTTTAAATGCATTAGTGTGGTTTCAGAGATAGTGACTCCCCAGTTTGCCCTCCAGTCAAAGGACCCAACAACGCACCATCATGTTTCCTGGGTCAGTGGAGCGTTTATTCTCACCCCCGAGGACTCGTGTCGCTCGTGTCATATTTGGGTTACAAGGCAAAGAAATTGAATGGGGTTGTCCAATTTTAACTGTTTTTGTGCTCCCCAAACACACATAACTTAACACCCCCCCATCAGTTCGACTTTGGCCATAACTTTTTATGTGTTAATTCACCCAGAGCACTGTCTGACAGGCTTTTCATGCCACAACATCAACCGTATGTGTTTGTCAGGAACAACTGACATTTAGACAAAGCAGGAAATGTTGCATGAAACGATATAATCAGTTCAATAAAATTTTATTTGTATAGCGCCAATTCAGAACAATCAGTTATAGCATAGAAGGTCTAGACTGCAATCTGAAAATTTCCTAGTTTATCACAGACCCAATAATCCCACAGCAGTAAGCACTCGGCAACAGGGGCCGGGAAAACTCCCTTTAATAGAGGAAACCCAGAGCAGAACTGCAATTCAGGGTGGGTGGGGCCATCTGCCTGAGTCATACAGTGGTGTAATCTAGCTGATATGCAGGTATACGCCATATACCCACTACAAAATGTCCTGAATTACTGTATAACCTTTACAAATTTGCAAAGATATGTATCAGCATAGTTTTGCGACTTTAACTTTCACTTTCCCGTTCATAAATTTGCCTTCTCTGTGTCATGAAGTGGGCACTTTTGTACCAGAGGGGCTTCCGTCTAGAGTGATGTGGACCCAATGTAACTATTAAGGAAGGAAGGGAGGAAGGAAATCTTTTCTAACCCAACATATCCCTCCTTTCTGCCTCTCTCTTCTTCTCCCTTCCTCTCTGCCTTCATTCCCTCCTTCCTCCCTCTAACCCTTTCTTCCTTCCTCTTTCCTTCCACCCTCTAATCCTTCCTTCCTTCTTTCCATTCCTCCATCGCTCCCTTTTTTCCCTGCCTCCTTCCTCCCCTCCATTCCTTCATCGCTCCATTTTTTCACTGCCTCCTTTCTTCATCTGCCCTCATTCCATCTTTCCTCCCTCCCTTCTTTCCTTTCTTTCTTCCTTCTTCCCTCCCTCCTTCCTCCCTCTCTTCCTTCTCTCCTTCCTTCCTTCTCCCTTCCACCCCTACCCTATGAGTGGACAAAATGAATGGCTGGGTCTGAGGAGGTTAAAATCGGCACTTTATTTTGTTTAACCTTTATTTAGCAGAATAAACCAATTGAGATCAAGGCCTCTCAGAGTACACCCACTAGAATAAACCAGACTACACCACTGCATTCATATTTATAAAAAGAAAATCTAATCTCTGCATGTTTCCGGTCATTACAGGGGCCATATGTGATATTTGACTAGTAAGACGTCAAAAACAAAGGGGCAGATCTCAGAGTCCGCCGAATGATGCTAACGGAGCTAGCATCCAATTACTTTGGGCGCACACCATTGTCACTTGAGTTTATTTATATACGCGGGGAGGGGCTCATATGCACTGACATGATCAAGAAAGCTCAGCGTAGAGGTAGTTTGACCGCAGTCGGTCCTCTGGAAACCACGAGACCCCCGCACCTTTATATAGAAAATAGCTGTTTAATTCGTCTGCAGCTGTTTGATGCTAATTAAGGCTTAAAATAAAACTGACAGTGGTGGAACAAATGTACAGAGGGCCCAGGGACAGCAATTAACAAAGGGCCCTTACCTTCATTTGGCGGTCCGGAGGTGGGTGGGTGGGTGGGCGGGTGAGTGATTGATCTTAGCGGAAGGGCCCCCCTATCACTCGGGGGCCCAGGGGTGGTCTCCCTGCTCGCCCCCCTATAGCTCCGCCCCTGGTTTGTAGCTGTTGTTGCATTTATAATAGCTTTTTTTGTTTTTTGGTCCATTGTCTGTTCGTGGGCCCCTTCGCAATGGCACCTGGAAACTGATAAATACATTTCATGTGGTTTCAAGCTGATGATGGATCATTATATTGCGTTTAGACCAGTTGGAAACACATACGACACATGTTGCATTGCGAGCCATCCCTGGGAAAATTGAGTCGCCCTTAAAAATTCAAGAAATCACTGGGTGCGCCCCTAGCCTGAGCCGGCCTCGGTGCGTCCCCGTCACACAGATGTAATATTTTTTAAGGTTTGTGCTTACTGTTGCTATCTAATAGCTGACACGGCCTGTTCCTGCAAGGCCCACAACTCCATTATGGTTAGAAAATGATTGCAAAGCAGCACCGGGGTTAAACCTCCCATCATTGGGATTAACACCGAGAGGTCTATTGGCGTACAAATGTAACTAACAGAAGGGAACCAATGAGGGAGCGGCGGCGGCGCTGCACCCGCCTCTCACTTTGACTCTTGTTATATAATTGTAAATGGAAAAGCAGCGTGCAACTGCAATATAAAACCGCTGTTGGTGGTGAGAAAATGTTATTACTATCGCATCCACTGAGGTTGGGAGAGTGAGTTCGTTTTCTAACTTCAGTCAAACATAAATTCCATTTATATGTATAGCAATCCAGGATGTTAACAATGCTTTAGTAGATATGGAACATTGTGTGAATGCTGCGCCGTTGTTGATGAAAGCCGCCATATATGTTGGTGCCAAGTTAAAACGGTGTGAAAACCATGCCCACTGGTGCCGTGCCAGTCCGCTTTTGGAGTGCGCCCAGTGCTTTGTTCTTCGCAGGAAACTTGAAAATAAGAAAACGCGAATGGAGAGCCAGGATATTTCTTTTTTCCTTTTTTTGTCGCCTTATTTATTAATTCTTCAGACTTTGGAAACATGTGAAATGTTTTTGATAAATGACCAGTAGACGGATGTTTTGTCAAATCAATCTTGATGTCGAGATTGTGGTGTTTTAGATCGAAGTGATGCTCCAAGACTTTCACGTGCAGTGCGGTAAGTGTGTGTGTGTGTGTGTGTGTGTGTGTGTGTGTGTGCGTGTGTGTGTCTGAGTATGAATGCAGCGAACGGCTGTCCTGAACGCTGCATTCAGATGCATGCAAAGTGAAAGTTGCTCTCTTGTAGGAAGCGTCTCGCTCTCTGCTGACTGGAGAATAAAGAAGCACTTGAGGCATTTCTTGGAAGTGCTGCGACATCACAACTAACAGGATGACTGGCTGTGGGTGGGATTTTTGTTTTTTTTAAATCAGTGCTTCTAGCGGCTCTATATGTATGTGTGTGTGCCGGAGTGTGTGTGTGTGTGCTCTATCACTTGCAGTTATCTTCATTCTTTGAAACGTTGCATGTGGGACCGTTTTGTGTCTTCAGAGTCCGTTGTTCTTCTATTGTGAGGCCATGGGTACCCCCCCCCCTCACACACACACACACACACAAACTG
>CAESWR010001728.1:261295-278997 GCA_903171835.1 Mullus surmuletus
ACTAAAACAAAAGGGGCCTATTTTTGTCTTGTCATAGCTCCCTTTCTTGTATTTTTGTTTTTACTACTTAGTCTTTTGGCAGCCTGTGAGACCTTTGGGGGGTCCTCATCTCGTCTAAGTTACTTTCTTATTGGTCGAAGTTACTTTCTTATGGGCCAGTTGTTTCTTGGAAACAATATAGAAACAGTACAATAATGTAATATCTTTTGTATTGTATTGTTTAGACAGTATGCATGATTCTTTGGACACAGAATTGTAACATTTTGAATTTTGAATTTTAACAGACATTTTAATGGAAGGGAAGGGAGAGGTTTGCCAGTTTTGCAGCACATCCAACTGTTGGCAATGTTTGTGTTGCTCCGTCGGTTGCTTGTTTGTTTTCTCAGTCTGTCCGGGTGCTCCCTGCTGTATTCCCAGACAGGTTGAGGGGGTGGGGTAAAATGGGAGAGAACAATTGGTTGCGATTGGTTGCACTCACAAGAAATGCTGTCAGACGGCAAACCTAATGTAATTTTTGGGAAGATAAAGGCGGGGCTAGCAGAGAATACCGTTGCCGTGCGGTCGTAGCGTTCAGTTGGATTCGATTTTCTGATTCCATGGGATATATCAGGGTCGGAGATGAGAGAGAACATGATTAACCCATAAGAACCCACGGTGACATGGTTGTCTCAAGCCCTATAAAGGAAACACAAGCTCCTCCCACTGGTCACATGACCTATCATAAATGAAAAATCAAGGATTTAGCTCAACATGGAACCTTCCAGAACATTTATAGGGCGTGAGACAACCGTGTCACCGTGGGTCCTTATGAGTTAAAACAAAGTCAATTTTACTATTTCCTTTTGCTTTTAGAATTGTGCAGGTAATACTTTTGAGGCACAAGTGCATCAACATGAAGAATATGACGTGTGCGACAGATCATAGACTGCAGCTTTAATGTGGCTGGCCATATGTAGATAGAAAACCAAAGAAAACATACAAAGCTAACTGCGTGGACACATTTTTCAAACACAGATACTCCCTCATTAAGACCTTTGTGGTGACATTTACAACAATAACCACTTCAGGAGTTGATTGGACCATTCTGAAGTCAAAGGAAAGTTCATGAGGTTGCTGAGTATATACAAACATGTTTTTCTCAGCACATGAATTAGACGACCTCAATTATGCTTTTTTACAAACTAGACACAATTACTTTGTCATGTTATTCTGAGATCTACTCAGCCAACTGATGTTTCCTCTCGTTTTCTGATCTGCTTCCTCCTGGGGTGATCGCAACCAGCCCGAAGCTGTGCAGCCCTGATCATCACCAATTGATTTTCACTCTTGCTCCTCAGATGTTTGTTTATGGGAGAAAAGGCCATCACTCAAGTTCATTGCCGCTCCTTGATAACGCACTGCGGACCGAAACCTGGGTTTGCTGCTCAAGCTGTTCTCGGAATATGTATTTATTGATTGGGCAATGCTGCGCACAAAGAGCACACTGACTGGGATTTTCTTTAGCTTTGAGACACACTTTTCATATTGAACCTAAAAATGAGCTCTGATTTTCTTTTTGAAGCGCAAATATAATAAAAACAAATTATCGGAACATCAGTTATAGAGAAACTAGTGAAAAGGTCAGGTTTTCATTTTATGTTGGCACCAAATCCTTAAAATCACATCCAGTGTTTGGACAAGTAAAAATAGACAGATAAGTAAATAAATAACTCCTGCATCATCTACTTTTCAGGATCCACTCCAAAACGTATTGGTTTTTTCTTTCGACCATGTCCTAATGTCCTCCCAAGTTTCAAGAGAATCAGTAAAATAGATTCCATGTAATCCCGCTAACAAACAAACCGCAGCGACGACACAGCCTCCTTGGCGGAGGAAAAATAATTCTCCACAGAAATCGACCGCGTTGTGCTGGATATGGCTATCATAATAATTAAAAAAAGGAGGGAAACCCAGAGATGTTCTTCCAAGGAATCAGCCTTGCAGGCTCTCACAGTGCTCTGTTGGAGCGTTTCAGTGGTGGAGCCAGAAAAAAAAAAAGAGATGAACAAACATAAAAAGAATTGCATCTGACATGTTAATGACCACTAGAATTTGTGCGTGGATGAGAAAAATCAATTTGGCCACAGCAAGTTTCACAGTGTTTGCTTGGCTTGTGATCGACGCACCCCAAAGACGATAGTGGAAATCAAAGTGCGGAGGTAATTTTTACGGGTGAATCGTTACTTGCCGGGGAATTTTAGATTATTTTTGTTTTTTTTTGTGGCTGTTTTCACTGTCTTCATCCTCGTCCTGTCGTTATAGTGGATCCAATTAAACTTGCTGCAGACATGAGAAATGAGCAAAAAATGAAATCAATATCTTATTGAGTGTAAATACTACCCAGCTCTATTTTGGTCTTCCTTTGAAACATGGATAAACACACACACACACACACACACACACACAAACGAATGAAGCACTGGCAGCAGAGAGTGTTAGTTAACAGGAGGCTGGTATAGGGGCAGTGAGGTGGTGAATATTGATGCCAAGAGTATTGATTGAGGACCTGTAGGGTTTGTCTTCTTTTATCCAGCGAGTCTTCTGCCTGTCCAGCCGGCGTTATGGAGCATCCTGTCCATGCCTGGGTGCACACTGGGGGAGGGGTCGGGACGGGGGGCCCTGTTGTGTCAACGGCTATCCACAGAACAGTTCAATCATGGCGAGACACTGTGTAACACTGATGTTACAGCAACATAATGAGCCGCAACCAGCCCACTACTCATAATACGCGGGTGCTGTGCCCGGCCCTGAGCCTCTACGAGTAGCACCATGACTGTTATCATCCAGAAAGCACAAATATCATTCATACACCAACAAAATCTGCAGATCATTTGACTAATGTACCACAATGTCGACCATTCTTTACCCAGTAACCATGAGCCAATTTGTCCACTGATAAGGCTTTCACACCAGTTCTGCCCAGCAACCTGCCTGCGTGCTCAGACCACAAAAATAATTGGTTCTGAATGTGAAACTTTGCATAATGTGACAATAGTTTCCTAACGAACCTTGCAAACAGGGTGCCTCATGTGAAGACGGTATGTTTGGCAGTATGTTTGGTGACGGTTCGGGTCACCAAGAGAGAGAGTTATGAGTTTTCCTCAGATACCAGACCAAATAACAAAGAGTCCATAAAGGGATAGTTCAGATTTTTTGACATGAAATTGTATGAAATCCTCACCATCAGTGTTGTTCATCAGCAGTGACTTTTCCCCCACTGCGTCCCGTGAGCAGACCTCCGGCCCGGTTTAGGTGTTGCAGAAAGTAGTTCTGTCTATTTGTTGGGGTCAAGCATTTTGCTTCTTGGCCACAAAAAAGTCCAACCTCGCAATCAACCGGCACGACTTTCCGTCCGTTCGTATCACTGAATCAGCTGAAGGAGGAAGGAGGCGGAAGGAGACCGCTGCGACGTGAGAGAAGACGTGTCGCAGCGGTTTACTTCCAGGCATGCTCATGGGACGCAGTGGGGGAAAAGTCACTGCTGATGAACGACATTGATGCTGGGGATCTCATAGAACTTCATGTCAAAAAATCTGAGCTATCCCTTTAAAATGGATTTCAAATCTGAGTAATGTCCTCCGATTCAACACCACAAAGGTTGTTTAAGCCGCCTTATAATGGACACACCACACTGTATTATCGTGGTGGTTGGAGCCCCCTGGGTCGGAAACGCTGGATGTACCAAGCTTTATGCAACCACCCCATTCAGCATTAAGTGGCACTTATTAAGATTAGTGCGGTGCTCGGCTTAATCACCTGTTTTCATCGGACTGTTATAAGCACTGATTTGTGATTTTGATTTGCTTCTGCACTTAATGGAGATAAAGCACCCTTTGTCGCCAGCATATTTGTTTTGTAGCGTCTACACGTGCTGATTAAAAATGCAACAATAATGTAGATTCATAGATATAGATGCGCAGTTCTGGTTCTGAATTCACTATCCTCGATACAGGGTGTGCAACTTGTGTGACCACTTGTGTTTACTTCCATCTGCTTCTTTATTGTACAATTAATACGCTTTATGAAAAAGAATTTTTTTCCACGAGGGTTGAACGTTTCACAATTAAGCGTTTGTTTTTTTGGCTTCCCGGGAGGCGTGGAAGCATGAACACCTGGAGGAAACACATGTTGGAGCTGGGAGAACAAGCAAACTCCTCACACAAAGGACAACAGATGGCCGCAGGTTGGACGTCAAGAAGATGCTGATGCTGTGCTTTTGTTGTTGAATAACTTGAAAAAATAAAAAGGCATCCATCATTTACCGCTAACATTTGATATATAATTCATTTAGCGGTGTTTACCCCTGGATTCACAACACTTGAACCTCCTGAGCAGGAATGGCGAGGATGAGACTCAGATTTATTATGATATGCCGGCGATGTGATTTATACCAGATCAGGCAGCTTGGCAGGTTTATAGAAGGCGGGCTAATTTCTCTTTCAATGTATCTCCCATTCCACTGTTCCCTGGCAATTTATGCACCACTTGTGTGACTCCTTACCGGACAAAAACACCTTTTTAAAATTCAGTAATCTGCCTGCCGCCGCTTGCCGCTGCCTCTGATCTTCACACCGCCACCTCAGACCTCATACAGGACTCCGGCTGAGTAATACAGCTGCCTCACTAACAATTGGTGACATATTGAGGAAGTGCGGAGTGCTAAAAGGCAGTCTTCATTTGATGTATTAATCTCTATAGAAGAGCTGAAGCTGCTCATCGGCTGATGCAGTAACACCCACAGGAAAGGGGCATTGTCCGCATAATACAATGGACAAGGAGACAAATTGCGGCAGGTTTTGAGGTTTCATGAACGCCAGACCAAGTAAAAGTCCTTCCTTGCATCCAACAAATTCGCTCAGACCCGCTGCTGGTGCTCCATATCTACTGCTCAAAGCAACGGATGGGGGACGGTGGGCTTCGTTATGAAGGTGATGTGTAGTTATTAGGGTGACATGTCACTTTAATGATCGCAGTCCGTTGTTCAAGGGTAAGGTTGAGTGAAAGGAGTTAATTGGAGACCATGTTCAGATGCGCATTTTGAACTCAGATCTCATTAACCTGCAGCCTTTGCAGAGCCGGAGGAGGTGTGCTAGTGAGATGGGTGGCTGGTGACCACAGAGTCTTGTGTTTCAGTAAAAAGAAATAATAATAATTATAACAATAATGCTTTGTGGATATATAGATAACACATGGTAACACCTTTTATCACCTCAAGCTATACTTATAAGAGGATTAGGTTTTGAGTTAGAGAAATTCTGTGGTTATAGGAGGTTAGGGAGCGATGGAAGTCATGGAAAAAGTCTTATGTTTTAAAATTAAATTTCCACAGCAACTGCGGTAATTGGAATAATTGGAGCAGCTTAATGGCAATATTAACACGATTTACATTTAGAAATGTGCTTGTTCCTTTATAGGGATGCCAATGCAAAAAATCAGTAACACTTTGCATTCCCTTCAGCATTTACATTTACAATACTGACATCAAATGGATCAAACATCAGTTTTATTAATGTGCAGTGCAGTTTTTTTTCAGTAAACACTCGATAAATGCGCATGTCTATTCTATTTGTGTTTGACAATTTTTATTTGTACCGACACTCAATTATGCATGCCCAGAGGAGGGCTTGGATGTCAGATACATTAGTCAACTCAACTTTATTGATATTGCACATTTAAAAACAACAAAGTTGACCAAAATGTAACATTAGTAAGTACTTTGACAGCAGCTCACACATATTTCCCTGTTGTGGTGATCCAATCTCTCTCCATTTTTCTCTTATACCCAGTAGTTTATTTCCATTGACTGAAAATGTTCAGTGTCTCAGGTTTGGACTAAAATTCATGGAAATAAGGAGCCATTCATGGAAATAAACACACACATCCACACTAATCCTCTCATACATCAACCCCTGAAGTGTACACAAGTCTGTGATCATGCATGCAGTTACTCTGCCTGGTGAACAGGGGAAGGAAAAACATGGCAGATCCTGTAATTGCTTCCTGAATTATTAGAACTTCCTGATGTTGTTAATGGTGCCACCTCCCTCAGCCCTTCAGGCTGATGGAGAAATCACCGATGCACAGCAAGAAAATACATGATTTACAAACACTGAGAGGATGCAAAACCTTTACACAAGCATCTGCCTTTAGAGTGCAAGTGAGACTAAGATGCCCCCCCCCGCCCCCCCAGCCAAAGTTATTATGAAAGCCAACACATATCACAAAAAAACTGAAGAATTACTGCCAAAAAGTGTCAAAATCTTACCACCTTCACCGTGCACAAAGATAGATTGTACAGGCACTAAAAGCAATCAGTCAACCAATAAATGAGAACTGTTTGGAAATTTTTGGAGATCTTGGGTTCTTCCGACTTTGATCTAGGGATCTTTTTTTCCACAGTAGACTTTGTTAGACCTGGACAGATCTATTGGAGGAGCCCATTATGTAGTGTGGTACTGGTTCCCACCAACCATGGGTTGAAAAAAAACTCTCTTGCAGCGATAAAAACAGAATTACTAATGCACATCGACACCACATGTTGGTTTGTTCAGCCTCTCTCCATTGCCACATTCCAATATTATATATATAAAATTTGGACCAAAGGGTGGAGCTAATTCAGGTTGCCCTTCCTATCAATGGCATCTACTAGTTGAACTGCTTATTGCACATAATGGAAAGTAGAGGAAAGAGTGAGGGTATGAAGTCATGTAGAAATGAGAACAGATTTCAAATTATATTTCTGTTACATTTTGTTCCTTGGCAGTATTCTACAAGTAGATTGATTAATATGTAGAGTTAATTGGCTTTATTCCCTAGTCGGACTCCTGAGACAGCAAACAGCCAAACTGTGGACTCCTGCTTGATTACGTGTATCAAATCTGGGCCACCTTTGGACCATAATTCATTGCGGTATTGAGGCCAAGCTGAGAGTGTGATCCAGGATTCTTTTAATGAAAGACTGCTCTGAAAATGAATGATTCCTCACGTTTATGTTTGTGTTTTCTTCAGACCACCTCCTCTATTGTTTGTTGCCAGTGTGCAAATTGTTGAAATTTCAACAAAGCTATTGTTTAGTTCTTGCATATTTCACAAGCGCACCACCAACAACTAACCGCCTTCTGCTGCTGTGTTGACGTGGATGTGTGAGCTGTATCTGATTTACTGAGACAATGTGTGTGAGCTGAACCTCGGCGTTCCCCAAACCTCTTAGATGTCACTTAGAAATCACTTAGACGAGCATGTTTTCGTGGATATTAAGTATTGAAGACAATTACATTCTTCCCGCCCCTCCTCCCTCCCGCCCTCATCACTACATGTTCCTTGTCTTCTTGTAATTCTGTCAAAAGGAAAAGCACATGCATGTTCCTCCGCTGGAGGGACTGTTTAACTAAACAAGAACAAAGAGCGGCAGTCTTGTCTTGAGATGTGTCACAAACTCTTATGTCGATTATTTTTACCTCCTCTATTTATAATCTTTCCTCTGTCCTACATATGTCTTAGACATTTCTCCTGGGAGGTCTTTGTCACTAAAACATGTGCTTGCTCTCTTTCTGTCGGCACCTTGAGATTAGGTCAAAGAGAGAGCACCGAAAGGAATTAAACGTTTTGTTTTTTTTCTTTCATGTGTCGAACTGGAAACTAACAAACAACCTTTGATCAGTTTGATTGACTCGGCTGTTAGTGTTAATGTTGACTGAACTTAATGCAGAAAATGCTGAAAAACTGACTAAAGATTAGTCTTGAGCAGGTTGCCAGCAAACTGCTGTCTTATCTTCCACAAAATGACTTTTCATGTCTGTACCAATGTTAAAGTATCAACAGATTTATACCAGATGTACACGTCTGTGTTTCAGCTCAATCTTGAGCTCAAGACAAACATGTTTACATGTTAGGTGTGAGTTCCCTCAGGCCAATCAAACTCAAAATGCAACAGACTCAGTCACAGTGGGCTTCCACGGGTTCTTTCGGGCAGCATGCATCACTCAAGCTCACTGCCATCTATATGTGTTAGCGTCTTGCTGGTCTGACATGCTAATCGTGGGGAAAATGTGGAATATAAGTCTTTTTTAGTTTTATCAGTTGTATGCATCAAGTTGTTGCTGAGCAACTGACCATGTTTACATGCAGTCAATATGCAGGTTAAGATACATATTATGGTTACTGAAACATTCGCAATAGCCCTTTTACAGTACATGTGTAAGCAAACAGAGTTATTCCTGTACACATAGTCATTGTAATCAATAGGGATATCCAAATGTTCTACTATCTTCTACTGTCTACGAATGCAATGATGTTTGTGTCTTTCATCACACTTGTGAAGTGATTGCTTTCCTCCTCACGCCCAAGGTGTGGCTTGGTGTTGTTCCAGTTCCTGTACTCAAAAAACAAAGATTCATAGCCAATAGAACATGTGCAGAACACAAATTCATGCTTCTTTTGTTGGGGATATCCCAGTCGGCGTATACGTGATTAAATACTCGGGTTAGAAAAGGGGTAACCCAGGGGTAATATTCATGTTTTTAATCCGGATATCCAATAGGGTAATATTTCAGTTAGAAAAGGGTTATTGACTGCATGTAAATGTAGCCACCGATTGTTCCAATGGATGAATTTAAAATCTTAATTACCAACTATACCTTGAGTTATTGGAGATACTACTTTAGCCATCATGGCTTTCGAAGTTAAAGCGTCTCCGTTAACACCATCATCTCAGACCAAAACCAAGTGGTTAAGTTGAATTTAATTGTCAGCCTTAGCCGCTGGTAGGGCCCTCAATGCCAAACCAACGTTGACTCTCAGTTTCTGTCTCTCTTCATAAGAATGTTATTTGGAAATGGAATGTGTTTTTTTGGACTTCAGATAGCCCCTGTCTTCTGAACGCGAAGCCATGTAGAACTAGCATCCACTCTCCTCTATTGTAGTGTTGGGTCTCGCCCTTCGCTAGCTCAGGATGCCATGACTCCTCCAGACCTTTATGTAGAAAATAGTTGTTTGTGGCTATATTAAGGTCTAAAATATCATATAGAGCATGTTTAAGTCCATTGTAGCTCAAATCAGAGTCCCTTACTGCACCGAAATCACTATAATACCACATATGATTCCAACATCCTCATAGGGCTGTCGCGGTTTACTGGTATTGACAATAATCGTGCAATTATATAATTAGATTTCAATATCATATTATAAATGTGTATATGATAATATTGTGTAAAATGTTCTAGTGCCACTTGAAAACAGTGTGTGTATCCTGTTTATCAGTTCATCTGGTTACCTTTTATCTAGCTATGGAGCGTGATTGCACTTTTTGTATGCAGTTGTACAGTTACTTTCATATTATCTCCATACCAGCTTAGCCAGGTATTTTGATTGTAATTAATCTGCGACAAAGAGAAAAAAATTCATTGATTGTACCATCATTTGAATTTTTTGTTGATATCATTAATTTTTTTTGCCCAATAATGATGACGTGAAAATCTGATATCGCGACAGTCCTACCTCAAACCTGTGTGGATCAGCGGCTGCTCCAAAACAATTGATATATATTGAATGTGCTCAACCAGTTGACACACAGGATGATCTGCTCATGTGTTACCGGTTGCATGGTTGGTGCAGAGGAGCAAAGCCACCGAGATGTGTTTGGAAGCTCCGTCGTGCTGGGAGAGTGGATTATGGAGGAGGAGGGCTGGTTCCTGGCGGCTTCCTTTTGTGCGGCCTGCCATTCAGCTGGTGGCCCTTTCCCTGTGCTCCCTATCTTTCCATTGTTGAACTGCTCCCCCTCCCCTCACCAGTCCCGCCACCCACCCAGTAATCCCCCCTGCCTGTAACTGCTCCCACAAGGAGCTCCTGCATAGTGTGCCTGCAGGCTTCACTGGCTCCGATTACGCTACCTGTGGATATTCACACCGCATTCTCCTCACACTCGACCATCTGAAGCGTCCATATCTCACGGAGAAAGTGAGAAATATTCCCACCATATTCCCACCTCTACCAATGTAATGTTTACACCCCGCTATGTGTTTCTGCGGCTTTTACACATGCTCTATTTGGGAAGGGTGTATAGGTGTGATGCGAGTGTTAATATGGCTATTAAGGCAGAAAAAAAGAAGTGCGTCTCTGTGCACACACTGTTGCGTGTGCAGTATGCTCGGAGCCAGCGTGTGAATGGAAGCAGGGGAAGCTCAAGTGCAATTGGCCCATCTGTGAGTGTGTTGCGGCGCAGCGGCTGGGTTTGTGTGGGAATGCTGCGTTGGACCCCAGCAGGTGTTGTTGTCGGCGGCGGCTCATGTGGGAGGGGGAGCCGGACCCGGGTCTGCTGAACGGCATCGTGTGGGAGGATCGTCATGTCATAACAACTGCTTCGCTGGAAATTCTTTGGAGGTAGAGAACTGTCTCTGCGCTCGCCCCTGGAATATTCTCAAGCAGAAAATGAATGCATAGGAGGGAGAACGTCTAATATGCAATAATATTGAATGTGTCTTCATGAGCCAATAATTAATGTTAAAATAGATTTTGGAAGTAGAATGGGTAACACTTTACAATAAGGGCACACTAATTAGCATTAACTGGGTTAATAGGCTTGGTTTAAGGTTGTTGGAGATCGGAGGGAGTTTGCATTGGAAATAGATAGGGCAGATACAATAGTTGATATTCACAGAATGTTAAGGGAATAAATGAATAAAATTGTGAGGTGTGACTGCACAGTTTATATATTTGCAGCATGCTATTTAGAAATAAAAGGGCTACCTTTGTGGTTATGAAAAATACTCCAAATTAACAGTCAAAGTTGGAATAAACACTAACTGGCCAATGGCTTTTAGTTAAATAAATAACATCAATAAAAACATAATTCTAAAAAGAATGCAGGATCTTTACTCATCTAGTAAATTTGTATTTAATTTATGAATCTGCATTGATAAAGCATGGCACTCCTATTTGTGTTTACGTCACACCAATGTACTGATGTTTGGTCGCACTTCCAAGAAAATAAAGAAAATTTAAGAAGCAATTAAGGCCTGTGAATCAAAACATTCCAATATGAATCAGTTTATGTGAATCATCAAATCACTTTTCATAGTTGTCTAGTAGCTAAGAGGGAAAGAAAAACTGTCGCAGCAGTAAATCCTAATAGCGTGAATCATCTCTGGGCCGTTGTCTGGACACGTAATGTATTCTTCCCTTTACAAATGCTTTTATCTCTAAAGAAAATGTCTCCTTTAGTTTCTTTTTTTTTATAAGTGGCTGCTGAAATTTAGGACTAAGAATCACCAAAAGCAATCATCTAGATTTTGCGCTAGGGGTTTGGCATAATCTACTGAGTGCTCTGATAATAGCTCCACTGAATGAGAAATGCATATTTGTGTACCATTTGTGGGATTCATCATATTGCACAGTGATTTGAATTTACATTGATCAAACATTTATACAATATTAATTCCGTGTTTGCAGCATTATTTAACTGGAAACACTCAAAAGAGTTATTACATACTCATGTATATGTGCGATTCTGGAGTAACGATGCAAAATGAGTGTTGATGTTTTGTTCCCTCAGCTGGAATCAGTAGGAACGTTTCCACACTGGATGTGATTTGTCATTGGGACTGTTTCTTTGCGAATTAGTGCCATAATATAACCAGTAATACTCCCGAATCACCGCCATCATCATTATCAACTCTTTGGAATAAACAGCGAACGGCAAAACATGTGGAAGGCCGACACACACACACACACACACACGCTGCCACGCACTCTCAAGCACAGGCTGAGTTCCTGCACATATTCCCCAGTTGCGTGACAGCTGGCACCGTGTCCCAGCTAACTGCAGCCAGGAATACAAGCTCCCTCAAACGGGGAACAATTTCTTCCAAATGCATGGTAATGTTAGAAATAAATAAGCTACATTATGCATAAAAGGGAAAATGATTATCCTCTTTTAAAGGCCGGTATGAATATTTATAAGTTGTTTCTGTCGCGGCATATTCTCAAGCCATTTCGGATATTTAGCTGCTAATAGAAAAGCCCATGTTCTCTTTCACTGTTTCAACAGGAGGCCGACTTGAAGGCTTTTAATGATTTTGCTTTTCATAGAAATATTACCTTTGATTGCTGATTGAATTTTCATTCCTCATGGCCCTTTTCTCTTCTTTTTTTCCAAAGGCTTTTATGACTTTTGTGTGCTTTTTTTTCATATGTGAGCCCGACTGTGCATCGGTGTGTGTCTTTTATGTTTTAAAGGAGCCTGCAGGCACAAGGCTGTGTGACAGCTTCTCTTTCCCCGTAGCTGTGATTGTCAGGGTTAGTTAAAGGCAGAGGGGTCCAATGTTTCCGTGGCTTTAAGGACAGCATGATCCGGCGGCAGAGAGATGAAAAGAGAGAGGTAACTCATCCGCCCATCCGAGGGGATTTTCCCTTCAAGGGCCTCATCACGATCTCTCCAAATGAAACCATTATCGCAACATTTCTGCCGCAGGCGCTCTCACACCGACAATTTTACTCTTTCTTTGGCGCACAATCACATTCACACAATATCCTTCGTCTGCACATCTAAATTTTTGCCCCCCCCACACCGCCGCTTTGCCGCCGTGTTTTGGGGATCTGAAGGGGAGATGAAGGATGGAAAGTGACAGCGGCGTAGAGAGAGCGGATAGTGGAAAGGGGAGCTAAGGGGTGGAGGTGTCAGGAGAGGAGGCACCAGCAGGGAGAGACGTGTCACAGACGGAGGAAACATTGGTGGAGCCTGAGCGTGCGTGTGAGTGTGTGTTCGGGTGTGTGTGGCTGGAGGTGACTCCTAATTCATCCAGGGAAAGCTGAGATTTGGTTTGCTTGTCATAACAGATGCCTCAGCCTGCCTTGAGGGAGAGCTGTTCTCCACCTGCCGTGATTCAGTTTGAAATATCTCTTAATGTATTCCTTGGCCATAATGGATCCCATGGCTCATACCTGCAGACATGCCTGGCTTTTATCTTCACGCAGACACACACACACACGCATGTGTGCGGAAACCACCCCAGGATCAAAGCCCAGAGGATTGAAGAAAGGTTGGGGAAAGGATGAGAAAGGTGAAAGAGAGAGAGAGAGAAAAAAACCCTGACCGCGTGAATGAGAGGGGGCAGTGATCACGGCTGTAACGGTGAATAATGGCATGGCCGCAGGACTGAAACAAATCACCTGTAGATGATTCTATTATGTGCGGTCACAGAGGAGCTGCGGCGCTGAAGCTCGCTCGCATGCTGCTTCGCTCAGGAACCACCCGATGAAATGAGGAGTTAATTACGTTTATCGTCGCGATAGACAGGAGTGCACGCAAAGGTTTCTTTGGTGATCAGATGCCATCGTGAAATTATCTTGATGGGACGTTAACCTCGAGGTTGTCCCCCCCTCCCCCGCTGTAGTCGGGTCGTGTCACTGAGCTTGTGTTGGGAGGCGCCCAAACGGCTCTGTAACTCGACCTGAGCTGGGGAGTGTTGTCAGCTTGCTGTCAAATACCAGTGATTATTAAAATATATGTTATTGAAATATATACAGATGAAAGAACAGTCAAACATGTCTCTCTGTCTAAATAATATAATATAATATAATATAATATAATATAATATAATATATTTCTAAATATTACATAATAAAGGTTGTTGTTCTATTTTATTTTGTAAGCCACAAAATTGACAAAAATAATACAATAAATCAAATAATTTTGATAATGCTGTTGTTTTTTGTTTTTAGAAATAAACAAGCCTTCAAATAACTGAGTTTATTGATAAAGAATATTTGAAAAGTTAATAAAAAAGAGCAGTCTACCATGTCTCTCTATCCATAATATAATATAGTGCAATGCAATGCAATACAATGTAGTGCAATGCAATGTAATGAAATGTAATTTAATGTATTATAAAATAAATGAATATGGTAATAATGCTGTTTTTCATGTTTTTATAAATTAACAAACCATCCCCCATCCCTCCAAAAGCCCTCAGGAGCAAACAAACATGCATGCCATTTAATAAACACAAGCATGTTTCCTTTGTGTTGTGAATCAACGTTCACAGTGGATCAGGAGGGCTTTGCTTTGAAGTCATACAAAAATCTATATTTATTTCTGATCTTCATGATCTGAAGTAATGAGACATGGACCATGGACACAGCAAGAGGATGTGTAGGGATGGTGACATATTTGGACCCCCATCCATCCATGTGGCAGCTAGGGATGCATCACAGTGTTCTGGATGACGTGTTTGACTTGAAAAAGGGAACGTCACCATACCAATGGATTTTGTAGTTTGTGTGATTGACATGTTGTGGCAAGGATGGAAGGAGGTACGACACTGGGGAAATAATTTTTAGGGAAGTCGACTCGGGCCTCTTTAATGCCTTTGCAATTGTAACTTAATCACAGTTCCCATTAGTTACATTTAATTATTCATTACGTCGCCACGACGCTGTGAGCAGAGTCTTAACAGTTGCTTGGTTTTTGTGTGGTCGATCAAATGGAACACACAAGGAGTCGGCAGATCGTTCTCCACACGCAGCGTTCCATTCATCAGCTGTTAATTTTTGTCTCCCAGACTCCCGCAGAATCTGTGGGTATCGGGGATAGATGGAGCAATCAGCCAGCCCTCCTCCTCTGATCGAGAGACAGAGATTTCTATGAAGGCGACCCATCTGTGACCTTGAGTCTGCAGCAAAATTTCATTACACGAGGAGTTGTGCACATGGCAGACACATTCGGAGGTGTCAGGGGCTCGGAATGACTGTCCGACAACTGATAAGATCCCTGGTTCAATAAACACAAGTACTGTCAATTCCTTCTTTCACGAGACGCCGGCTTCCACCTGTCTTGTTTGATG
Organism: Mullus surmuletus; assembly: GCA_903171835.1. Taxonomy (NCBI): domain Eukaryota; kingdom Metazoa; phylum Chordata; class Actinopteri; order Syngnathiformes; family Mullidae; genus Mullus; species Mullus surmuletus. The sequence continues at coordinate 276,172 of CAESWR010001728.1, forward strand.
CTATTTGTCCCGGAAAAACGTCTGGATCATCAACGGCTTCACACTCTCACATGCTGCATCATTTTCTGATATTTTTTTTTCTACACAACAGTTCATTTTACACCAGGAAATGAATCTAACAATATCTTCTACGGATTCTAAGAATTCTACCCTGGTAATTTACGGGTAGATGACCTTGAACCCAAAAAAGGTTAAAAAAAAGGTTTGCCTCTAATAGTTTGTGTGTTCATTGTGTGGGCGTTCTGCAGCTGATCTAGCAATGATGAACACGTGAGTGACAGCAGGTGCAAAATTTAAATGACGCATGGAGAATTTGAGAGAACCAAATGAAATTTAATGCCACAGAATTTGAGGCAAAATTGGAAAAGGCAAATTGTTGAGTCACAGCAACAAAGACATCTAAATATAACAGTAAGAAACTCAATATGGGTGGAACAGACAAAATTAAGAAAGAATGGAAAGACATGGGAAGAGGGGAAAAAAGCTCAGAATAAAAAACACTAATTTATTCAGATATTTATCAAATAAAAGAATGTGTCTCAGGGGGCAGGTGTTTCAGGTAGTTGTATATGCAATTATATTTCCCCCTTGTAACCACAGCCATTTTTACACAAACTGTATCGGTTTGCACTCGCCTGTCAAACGTGATAATTATACACATAAAAATAATCTTTTTTCCGGCTTTGTAAATCACAATGTGTGAACAAAATCAACCTATTTGCATCGCCTCCTTCTAGTATTTTGCTCCCTGGAGCAGAAACATCCGATATTGAATATTCATTGAAGTAAATGTGCTAAATGGAGAGTGCATGCTACTTTTTAGATATATGTATGACGTGCAAATCTTTAATAAACCAAGTCAAGAAGTCAAGAAAAAAATGGAGGTCATCAAAAGGTTACGAGCTAAGGCAAGACTGTCAAAAATGTAACCACGAGTGAAAATTTGGGATTTATCTTAGATTTCATTTTAGATTATACATTGACATTTCGTCCGGTACATCTTGCAGTCATATTGTCTCTGCCCTCACTCTCTGTCCTGACCTTGTCCTTGCTATAAGTTGTCCACTAGTACAGAAATGTTGGACCTAATAAAGTAATGGGATAGGAAAGCTTTGTGGGAAAAGTGATTCAGGAGCTTTTTCATGTGAGAACAACATTACTAACACAAGTTTAATGAAGCTCTGGCTGAGTGGGGCTTCCGAGTGCCAGCTACTGTAAATGTCTCAATTCTGGCCGTGCACACACTCATCCCTTCACACACACACATGCTCCCATTGAACGTTCTCGCAGCCTGACCCGGAGAGCAGCTCGAGATGAACGACGCAGCTGTGAGGGGATTTGTTTAAAAACCCCGGCGTTGCGCTCTCGGCGCTACCAGCCCGCCGCGCCGGGCCTCTCCACCAACGGAATTATCTTTTCTTGACATTATAATTCTCGGCACGCTTGACAGAACTGTTTTCTCACTGCGGAAAATAGAATATCTGTACATTGGATTTGCTCCTCTTTTTGTTTTCTCATTATCTGAAAAACATGTTGTGTATCTCCCTGCCCATCTCCACCCCACCATAAGAAAGAAGAAAATGAGAAGTCGCGCCGTGTTTCTTCATCTCATTTCAATTTTCCTGCTTTGCACTTCTAACAAAATATCCCTGGATAATAAATAGATCCACAATTCACAATGAATACAAGACATGTTGATAATGGTGTGTAAGAGAATTCCCCCACATGATAAAAGAAAAAGCCCCCCCCACCCCCATTCCACCCTCAATGCACGATATTCTCCTTCAGCTTAATCTTTGGAGGACAGGAGAGATCCAAGCACTTTCAGCATACATGGGTGGGAGAGTTCTCTGCATTCAATAATACATAACTGGAGTTTCTTCATTCGTATATTGATTTAATAGATTCATCTGTCGTTTTTCCTGAGAGGTTTTTTTTCGGTCTTTCTGAAGCCAAATCCAAATTTGTAAAACCATGTCAAGTTCCGCTATTAAACGATGACTGGTGACGCCAAAGATGTTGCTCAGTGAAATAACTTAATAACATAAAAAGTAAATGATTTATGCATTAGATTATGGAGGTATTTTCTGAGAATACCCTCAAGCCACTAATTCATTTTCAAAAAACAAGACCGCCGAGGGTGTGAGGTCATTGACGTGTCGGGCAGAACTCGGTACTGTTGAGGCTTCATTTATTGGACTTTACCCCGTACAGAAACTTGTGTGAGAACTAATAGAACACAGGGGACAGACTTGCTGAAAAATTATCCTACTTAACTGACCTGTGACACCACTTTGAATTTAAAGCAGCTCCCTCTTAACTTTTACCAGCTAATATCTTTTGGTGGTTATTTATTGTGCGTGTTAGTGTGGATTGCTAGTTTGTGATTGGGTAACATGGTGATAATGGTTTTGGAGTTGGTGGACCAAAGTAGAGCCAAAAGGAAAATTGCATTTGAGCACAAACAATATATTGTTGATATTGAATTGAATTGAGCTTTATTTTGAATATGCTCCAAAGAGAGGGCAAAAACAGAAAAAGAAAAAAGGATCTACTATACTCATACGACATGTTCGAAAAGGCATGGGAGGAAGTAAAACGTTCAAACCCCACCTCATCTCCATCGGTTATTGATCATAAATGCTACAATTCTACAAAAGGAAAACTGTTTCAATGCCATAATTTAGGGATCTAAGAATAAAGGACAATAATCAATAACAAACAACCAACAAAACAAAATAGTAATTCTTCAATTTAGTGTGATACTTTCTGTTTTATCCTTTACCAACTGAATATTACATTTTTGGGGGATTTCATCAGATCATA
>CAESWR010001728.1:284585-297394 GCA_903171835.1 Mullus surmuletus
ATTAATATTTCATCCTTTCAAAAAAGCTTCAAAGTAGCCTGACTGTAAAGCTGCCATCCAGATTTGTATCTATAGCCAAATGTATTACTTGAAAAAGGAACTCTTCTTTAATTTTTTGTATATGCTGATTCTGAAATAGTACTATAGTAAATCAATGCTTTTTTGATGTATCCATCTTCCTATTTTACCTTTTATTTACATCACAGGAACATCTTTCAATTTGAGGCTGTTGGCTCCTGGTTGGTTTACTGTTTTCTCTCACAAACCTGCCCATTTGCTCTCAGGATATTGCTCACACTGATTTTCGGAGCCCCATCTTGACCCCTTCCTCATGTTGCCTGCCTCTCTACACTCACCAAAGTGTGCGCTCTCAGATTTATTTATTTTCTCCCATTGACCGCATGAAGAACTTCAATTTTCAGTTCAGCTCAATTTTATTCATGTTGCCCCAAATGATAACTTTCACTTTCACACTTTCACACACAGCAGATCTGAATCGCGCTCTTTGAGATGTTTATGTATGTGCAGATGTCTGACCAAAAAACGTGGATGGGATTTGGACTTCTTTTGCAATCAGACGTTGCCATATTTGGCTGCCAGAGTGCAGATCCTGACTCATATTGGTGATTTCAATGCCATGCTTTGAAAAATCAGCATGTGCACAATGAAAACGCAACAACGATTTTCGAAGCTAGCTTCAGTACGTTTTTCTTTCCTTCACAACATCTCAAGCGCAACAAAATAACACAGATTGAGCTGTAATCTTGTGAAATCAGACAGACAACAGACGAATGACGCCCACTGCAAGGAACAGGAAAAAACATTTGTGTTGTATTGTTTGCAATAAATGAAATATATTATGATATTATTATGATGATATTATATATTATTGTGATAGCCATATAGGAGTGTAGATTCAGCTTTCTCTGGAATTTATATAGCAACATCTCCCTCCAGAAAATAAGGGTATCCATGAATTTCCACCTTTTTTGTTGTTGTTGAATGTTTTAGACAAAGTTTTAGACAAACAGAGGAAATCATTTTCTATTAAATGAAACAAAAAAAAAATCAATTACTCATGTTTTGGGGTTTGTTTGTAATCTGTCATCTCATTTGTTTGAAAATGTCATGTTCTTTATATATTAGGTTATAAGTCCAGCGTGTGAATACCTAATGACATCAGTGACAGGTAGGAAACAGTGGAGGTAGGAAACAAAACAGCCTCCAGAATTGTTTCAGTCCGTGGGAGCACACAGCCTTCCAAAATAAGAGGAATCAGTGTCATCTCAAATGAATTGTTAATATCTCATGTCTCTGTCAGAGTGCGTGTTGATTGAGTTTCGGCACAGAATCCATCGCTTTGGCTTCATGGTAATTCTATTTCTTATTTTGAAACCTGCGTAACATCTCTTGAGCGGAATGCAAAGCAGATCCCCGCTGCCGTTTTCTGATGCCAGGCCCTCGAACGCATCGCCCATATTGAGCATCCCTGTGCATCCACATTTTTTGTCGCTTCGAAGAGGTCCTACCCAAGTGCTGGCTAACCAAAAAAGCTAAACACTCATGTCAATGATTGATCAAGTACAAATATTTGTGGGCGTCTCCGAGATGATTGTAGCATCCAGGGGAATTTCCAAATGTGATGGGTTTCACATGAAAGCACTTGAACACAGCTGGTTGTTTTGAGTCAGTTTATTATTTATTCAACTCCGCTGCCCCATTTTTTATTTGTGTCCAGAGATTGGAAGTTTCCTCACAGGTTGTCTTATTTTCCAGCAACCGCTGCCCCCTCCTCCCCTCGTCATACCCAACACCCCTCTATTTGCATTGATACGCCCCTCATTGCCTTTACGTGTTTTTTTCTCCTTCTTCATCGCCTCCATCTGGCCTCTTACTGCCCTTCAACCCCCCCCCCACCCCCCGGCCCCGGCCCCTCCCCCCCCACAGCCCCTGTCTACAGCAGCCAGAGCTCAGCTGTGATAAAGATGGAACATGCTCTCGGAGCTCGTCATGCTACGCTTCCCCGTTCTGCAGCGCTGATATTCTGACACTGATCACCATCAAACTGTCAACAACAGACAGGGGCTGAAAGGCTGAGGGTGGGTGGAGGTGCCAGGGGAAGCTCGCGTATTCTTTCTCATAAATAATTTTCACTCAACAGAAACGATTGAGCCAAAGCAGGATTTACTATTAATTTCTGTCTTTTTTTCCCTTTTTTTCTGAGAGCCAGAGGAAATTGAGATGGATGATGCCCAGTGTTTGCCTTAGAGAGATGGGGAGGAAAGGCCGGCCTGTAGCCACGCGGGCCCCGAGTTTAGTCATAGCCCACTGAGGCAGGATTAGATAGGCCCCTTTATTCACTTCATGGAGAAGGATTAGGCTGACATGCGGCTCATGAACTCATTTGAAGGGTTCGGAGAAGAACAGAAGTCATCTTTGCATTTAAGTATAAACTAATCACAGAAAACACAGGGTCGGCCGTGTCTTTGAATGCGGCAGGAGATTTGTTTGCATTTTCATCGCGACATGTTACGTATTGATCTAGATGCCAGTTTTGGTTCAATTTGGGAGAGTACAGCATTCTCGCGGACATAATTCTTATCTCTCTTAGGCAGATTTGCTAAGCTATGGAAGTTCACCATTGCTCTTGTGATAAAATCAATTTGAATCTGGAACTCTATGATATTTATATCCACATTCTGTGTAAATCTGTCTTTGAACTCTGCTGAGCCGCAGAGTCTGTCAGTCTCCCAGCTCCACATTGCCCTTATCCGCTGAGCCGGAGGGGGAGGGGCAGAGCAAAGAACAAATAGAGCAACTTTTTTGCGAAGCTCATTGATGCTACAGTTGAGCAAATGACTCAGCAAATGATGTTAATTTAATAAACAGCGCTTTAATAATGCGACTCTGCTGGCCAAAACATTGGGCCTCTTATTGGGAGAACGGAGCAGTTGCTGTCAGTATACACTAATTGAATCTATATAATGATTTTTATTTTTAAATCTTGAAAGTAGTTCTCGTCTCACCACACTGGAAAAAACATTGATTGTGTGGTGAAAAGCCAGTCAAAAGCCAGTAACACGAGCATGTGAGATCAGACTTGATCTTCAGTGTACCCTTTCAAGGTCTTGGTCTTGGTCTCAGACTCAAACACATTTGTCTTGTCTCACTCTCTGACTGAGTGGACTCTGGATTTTCTTTATCTAGACCAGTACGTTGGAGACCACCACTGCCAGGCTTTTAGACAGCAACCAAGAACTTCCAATCGTTGGTAGATTAATTATTTCCCCCAAGTTCCAGCCTCTGCCTTCTTAGTAACGTCTTCATTTGATTTCAGTCAACTGAGAAGCCACATTCACATGAGAAATCCACATTTTATGTAGGTATCAAAACCAAAAAATCCTCAAATGCTTCAAATGAGTGCACAGCTGCCTAGGTTCCTTTAAGTCAAGAAAAATACCTATTTTCAAAAAACAAAAGATACCTTTGTCAATGTGTTGCATCGTGCCGCTTCAAAAAATAAAACAAACAATGCAGAGGCTGCTTCTGTTGCTGTCAAATGTATTTGAATTGAAACAAAGCTATCTTTTTGTTCTGTTTTGTGATCATCTCTCTTTGATGTCAAACAGTCTTGTCCAGGTCTTAGTGCCATGTGGTCTTCGTAAAGTCTTAGTCTTTGACTACATCAAACAGCAGACATCGACCAGCGTAAAAAACGCTCCTGGAGGATCAATCTGAATGACATACTTGACACTTTAACATATATATATATAGTATGATATAAAGTACACAGTGATTGGCAGGTGAAATATACAGGAATAGTAATACCTATAGTAATTGGATTTGCACATAATAGTCTAATAATATTTGCAAATAAGTCCCCCATAACCTCGTAATGGCCACCAAAATGGGAAAAACAACCATTGGAGATAATCACTTAGCGTTACTAGGAAATCTGATCAGTCTCAGACCTTCTAGTAACTGCATCACTTTTTTCCCCTCACAACAACCATGGTGATTCATTCCCTGTGGCCTGTACCGCAGACACCGCCGAGTTGCTTTTATAACATGAGATGTTCTTGAGGCACTGATTTCTACTTGCGCACTCCTGGCAAGCTCCTTTGCCTTGTAACGATTGCTGCACATCAATGCCGCAACCGGTGTCACAATTAATAATTTGTAGCTTCTGAGGGGTGCAATTGATTGAGGACTGGGGGATAGGAGAATGATTTGATGCATAACCTAATTAAGAGCAAGCTTTGTGTTTACGGGACACGTGTCCATACAAACAGGACAGGGTGGAGGGGTAGGCTTAATGGATTGTGTCTTACCAGTGATTGCTGTGTCTTTGAGCTCCCAAAGATTCAATATCATGTGGCTCGGGGCACCTGTCAGTCACAGGGGTCCCAAGATACCACGGCAACATCACACTTCACACAACCCCTAAAGTGACGAACGCTCAACAGACGGGGGTTTGACAACATTATCACGGCTTTAATAGATATGAGAGGCTCGTGTACTCTTATCACAGCAGGATAATACCTCCTTAAAATTTGTATTTATTTTTTCAAAATGCCATGAAGAGACACTAAGATAGACAGCAGATGTCAGGTAAATTCTTTAAGCTGAAGAAAAAAGAAAAAAAAAGTAGTTGTCTTGATGAATTCATATACATTTATGAACTGCAAATACGATACAACAAAGCAAAACAAACAGCGTTGCATGCTGTCAACAGAAAACCACGTGTCTCATCACGCTTTCTGTTTTCAAGGCAGAGCGGGTATAAATGTCAATCACTTCAAATATGAAAAGCCTGTATGACAACACTTCAGCTTCAGACAAACTGGCACAGTGACTCACAGTTCTTTTTTGACCTCTTTTCTGATGGAGGGGAATTCTCTAGCAGGCTACTAAAGCAATGTATGGTGCGAATCTCCCTATTTAATGGTGCTGCTTCGACCGTCAGTGAGGTTTTCTTGCACAGATGTAATGGGTTGATTCATCACACATGCTGAGACGGTGACTCACCTCATATCTTGCCTAGTGAACATATGTGTTACCGTCTGCATGTTTCCACAAACATATTCCTTTTTTATTTCATTTTCGGATAATATTGTATGTTACATTTCAAGCTTCTTCCTTTTTTATTTGATTCAACCCATTTCTGATGCCGCTGTAAAAAATATATAAAAGACACAATTTTTCAAAGAAGTAATTATATTTTGATGAAGCGCCAAAGCTTTGATCAGATTGCAAAATTATCTTATTTATTATTGACTCTGTCACATTCGACATGAACATCATTTATTTAACATAAACATTTTTTTCATTATTCTTTTATCATAACACATTTCAGAATATATGATGATATAATGTTAGTGTATATAATCAAGGTGTGTTTTTGTGTTACTAAGCAGTCAAATGACATCAAAATATGAATGAAATCATCTCACCATTCGTCTGTGTTCTCAACACTGTTCCTGAGGGGATTACGGGCGTTCAGCCGCTAAAGACATTTCCCTCGACCTGGTGTCCTGCCCAACTATCCGACAAATCACTCAGACGTATGGCTTGACCGGGTTATCGCATAACCACTCTCCCTGACCAATCAAAGCGAGGTTTTGATTGTTTATGTGTCGCTTCCGTTGCCTCCTGGGATGGCTGTGCTTCAGCAAATCCCGGGGATCAGGGGGGAAAGCGGCGAGTGCTGTGGTCAGTGTGTGTCCGCAGTCATTTGATCAGATTGATGAAGTGCTGATGGATTTCTCCCTTGACTGATCGCTGCTCTCCACTCTGGGTCAGGGAGGACAGTTACCAGACACACACAAAGACGCACACACACACACACTGCACATAATATCTATTAGTACAGTTTTTTTGTGTAGAAATACCACAGGCATATACGCACATATTAACAAGCGATTTCTGTAAGGTTTGGGTTTGATTTGATCCTCCACCTCTCTTTGACCCTGGTCAGAGTTGAGTTCAAAGTCTTGTGTGCTGCGACTTACACGTGATAAAAGACAGATTTCAACATAGTGGCATCAGTAAAAACACATTTTTTGTTGGCTTTGCTTGATCGACCATCCCCAAAAATATATCGAAAGACGGACATGGAAGAATTGTGTTTTGCAGTGTCAATATACTAACTAAAGGTTAAGGTTTGTTACATGAATAAATAAATAGCACCTTGTATATCTCATTTTTCAAAAGTGCTCTTTTTATTATAGTAGAAATTTAATAGTGATTCATTTCATGCAATGAATGATGACAGACATCTTTTGGTTTAAACATTTGAAAGCTCCATCCTCGACCACGTCAAGCAGTTTGTTTCTTTTCTCTTGAAAATGTGCACACTTAATCGATATTTCCTTTTTTTTATCATTGAGATTCAAGTTGAAAAATATCTGCACAAAGGACCAGTTGAACGGCAAAGAAAAAAGCTCTTTATTGCCTTGACAATTTTAATTTCAGACATGTGACTACATAAAATGTAGAAGGATACATAACCCTAACCCTCGGCGCGCTATTTTTAGTAATGTCTTCTTCATTTTTGTTGTGTATCAGAGAAGAAAAAATAGAATCAGAGGATGACAGCTGCTTGGCGAGCCTATCTCCATTTTAAAAGAAACAAGTACTACTGTGTTGAATCTCCGAAGGAAACGAGAAAAGAACACACACAGATTACAGCGTTTGATTTCGTACCTAGTGATAACGTTCCCTTGACCGAGGCTTCTGCTCCTGCAGCCGAGGACGCTAACATTACTGAAAGCACACAACAGGACCTGATCATTATGACGATGCTGTCACACCTGGTGCAGACGGCAAATTGGTGGTTACATGAAAAGCAGGAGAGTATTTGGTTACGTTGCAACGAATTGCAACTCAAACTAACACAAGCTAACTTTAGATTTAATGCAAAAAGAAGGTAGGATTCTGTTGATATGTGCTTTTTTGTGTATGCGTGAGTGTGTACAGGGTCTCTAAATAGTCAACTTCATAAATAGAGATCTAGATTAATTGTTATCAATCGTTGTGCTAATTGATTGTTGCTGGTTGATGTATTTATGGACCCTCAATGACAATGTTGTCAGCAACAAAGACACTGTGTCTGTATTTGTGTGTGCGTGTGTGTGTCTGTGTGTGTCTGTGTGTGTTCTCCAGTAATACATCCTAATAACACCTGAGTCGAGTATACAACCCACTCAACATAAATGAGCATACAGTTGTAAAGATACAAACAACTTTTTGTGACCTATTGTTAAGATAATTGCTACTCATTGTTGAATTAATAATAGTTGATAGTAAAACTTGGTAAGTACCTACTACCTTAATGGTAAATACCTGTTAATGCTAGGCATAATACTTTTATCATATCTTGTAATACTAGTAGCATCATTAATACAGGTAGTACCAGCATCATCCCGGGTAGTACATGGGATTACACTGGTACTATGAGTACACTATGTGATACTAGCAGGTTATAGTATTCCACATACAGATGAGGGTGCCAAAAAAGAAGAAAACAGTAAAAAATCAGTGGTGACATGATGTGTACTGTAATCCAATAGCATTGTCTATACCAGGGATGTTAACCTGCATCATGTGTAGTAGTGCCAGCATCATCCCTGATAGTACCAGGGATGATGCTGGTACTACTAGGGTACTATCTGAATCTTACAGGTTATAGTTTATTCCACAAGCAGATGAAGACATCCTACAAAACAAACATAATTTAAGTGGTGTTACCTGCCATCCATACCAGGGATGTTACCTGCATCATCCCTGGAAATAAGAGGTACTTAGCATGTAAGCAGGATTACTTAATGAGCTGTATTATAAAGTCTCAAAGGAGAAAACAAAGGCTGTTTACAATGAATAGATACGTTTTTAACAAATAAGTCATTAGCATGCTATTATTTATTTGTAGACGGATATTATGCATTCATCAGCGTGATGGGGATCATGAAGGGTCGTTTCAGGATAGTTGTGTGCAAGACCAGGAGGGGAAAAGTGAGAGCACAGAAACAAACCTCGGTTCAATTCCACAGCCAGCGAAATTGGATGATTCGAAGTAGATTTCTGCTACACCCTCATCGGACTGCACACACATTCGTATTCAAACTCATGTACTTAGACAGTCACCTCTCTGACACTATTCACCTTTCTTCAGTGATTCATCTTCACATTTACAGAGCAGCTTTTTTCAATCGGGCAGAGAAAAAAAAAAGGGAGAGAGAGAGATTCTCAGCAGGCAAACGACGCTTCTCGTGTGAGAACGGACCAATTCCAAACGCACAGCTTTCCAATTATAGTACATCCCGCTTAACTGATGCTTATTAATTCCTTCAAACTCATTATGGCATGCAAAATAGGGCTCTCCCATGAGGTGAATACAAATGAAAGTGGAAACTTCTTGATAGCGCCGCTCGTCGCCAGTGGTCCGCCTGTTTGCCTGTTTGCCTGTTTGCTTTAAGCGCTGGGACGCAACGTGACATCAGTGAGGAGCAGTGCTTTGTACGATCAACTTGTATGATCACTTTCGAGGAGCATCGACCACATTCTAAATTTCCCTCGCCAATTATCTTGATAGGAATCACCTGTGGCACTCGTGTACAGTGCGCGGGGGGTTACGTCTCAGCTTGTTGAGGGTCCTACAGTAGAGTGCTTGTATTTAGAGAAAGTCTGGCCTCCCTCCCTGTGACTGACGCTAAGCTGGCAGGACCGAGCTGCCGAGCTGCCGGGCCGCCGGGCCACCGGGCCGCCGGGCCAGCCCAAACAAAACACTCGAATCCCTCACTGATGTTCGCAAATGCTCCCCAAGGGTTTGATTGATTGAATCACCGGCCAATCAGAGTACATTGATCTAAAAAGCCTCCCCTATGCCCGAGTCCCCAGTCTCCCTCTCCGTCCATTCATCTGCTGGCTGTCAGAAGTATTCACTCGAGGGCTGTAGCTGTAGAAAATACGGCTTCCGGAGCGCTCTGCGCAGCCTCTCGCTCCAACAATCTATTATGCTTTCATTTTATTTATTTGATCTGGTGTTTTTGCCACTTCTCCTATGCATATATTGTATAGTAAAATGATGTGATTTTCCCACGATGGAGGGATGATGAGGGGGTTTGACGATCACTGGGCGTTGACGCACGTTGTGTGTGTTGATGTGTGTTTATTGGTGACAGAAAAGTGAAAGATGCAAAACGTCTACGACTGCCACTGTTCGATAAACCACCCTGTGCAATATAATCTATTTATTCACTACATAGTCAAACACCCTGTGCAATACATTTCCTGTTTATATTCTTAGTATTTATCCTTATTTTAATTTCATATTTGTATATAAGGCTTTTTTACACTTTTATTTCTACTTATTTTGAAATTACATTTTAAGATGTCTATACATCTTCTGTTTGCACTGAAAAGGTGAAGCTCTCCAATCTCTCTGTCAATTGTATGACAATAAAGGATATTCTATTCTATTCTTTGATTTCGTATTACTATCTTTTTATTTGTCTTTCGATGTGCACACTGTTTTTTGTTTTTTTCCTGTTCAACTGTGTGTGTATTTCTGTTAGTTTATTTGTTTGTTTTCAAAACTGCACCCTCCCAAATCATAGTAAACAGTGATGGAAATGAACTCCCTTTGGTGTCAGCTCCCCACAATGAGTGTGACTAATAAAATAGTCATGGATCCAACTGCACTCTGTCTACTGTCCAATATGCCGCCGCTCAGACTCTCAAATCTGCAGACAGACCAACAGTTCCATCAGAATTCTTATCACCAAAACTCTTGAGCATCTAGACTGCAAACGCCTTTCGCTCCGACGTGATTCTCCGATTAAATCAGCAGAAAGGCCACTTCAGTGGATCAATGAGAGGGGCATATCCTCCTAGACCACCTTTGAGTGAATTTCAGAGAGCAACTGTGGGCAGTGAGAGACTTTGAAAGAGAGTGTGAGAGAGAGGCAATTGATCGATTGTCATGGATTCCAATTTTATCACAACATATATCAGTAACACTCTTTGAAGTTAAACTGTATGGTATTTAGTTGCTTTATTACATTCAAGGAAGTAGCAATTTTGAACTGAATTTGAACCCCTGCCGTCATCGTGCTAGCGTAAATTCCACAGACAATGAGAATGATTTTTACTCTGATGGTGGTAAAGATTTAATGCACCATTGGTCTGTCATTTAGTACCAGTCAGGTAAAGAATCAAATTCATGCAAATAGTCCAAAGTAGAAGGCAGGATTTATGAGATGAGTGAGGAGTAATTTTGGATGTAGGCGTGTCATCTGGTTGGGTTGAGAGGAACAAAAATGTAAGTGACCTGGAAAACAGAAACACAAATACAATGTGGGGAAAAGGGTAAGAATTTCCTGTTGCCACGGCATTGTGATGTGTCGGAGCCACTGGAAGACAAATAGGTTTGGGGGGGTGCTTTTGTTAAGATGAATTATTCCTGCTCTCCAGCAGTTCACTCTTGCATTCAGTAATAAGTAACATTTTATAATTAAATTGCACACACTGTTTACTTGTATGTGTGTGTGTGTGTGTGTGTGTGGAGGGTGTGTTTGGTTGTGTTTGCATGGCCGAGCACTCACACTGCAGGCCATCCTATGTCACCCATCTCCTAGTGTGTGTGGAACATTGTGATGCCACCAGTGGGTCAGAGTTCACAGTGTATTTAATACACTCCATATGTATTTCATGGATGATTTGTCTCTTATTGTGTTGGTGAATCAATTCCCCCATTTATGTAAAGCATATTGGAATTTATTTTGAAGGTTTTAAAGTATTATCTTTTCCCTCCTAGAATATTTAACTGAGATTAAAGTGCTTTTTCAAAACTTCAATGACAGGGAGGCGCTGCATAATCTTCATCTCAGAAAAGCTGTGTTGCAAAGTCCTCTCCGATCTAACTGATTCCATCTTCTCTGTGTTTGTTTCTCCGACAGGGGGGATATTCGAGTCCATCGAAAGCGGGCCGTCGGGTGCTGAGGAACTAGCCTTTAAATTTGCTTTAAACACAATCAACAGGAACAGAACCCTACTGCCAAACACAACGCTCACCTACGACATCCAAAGGATAAACATCTATGACAGCTTTGAGGCCTCCAGAAAAGGTACAACGTCCTTCTGATTGGACATTCACTCTTTGCAGCTGAGTGTCCGCGTGTGTGTGTGTGTGTGTGTGTGTGGGTATGCATATGCGCAAGTTAATGCATGCGCACATATGCCAGAGCTGTTTTGCATCGTAGGCCTAAATGTATTCCCCTTTAGAGACTTGCGAACTGCAGTGGCTTAGATTGTGACAATTATAATCAGGCGAGGAAGAAATGGCTGAGCACTTCAAACGTAAACACAGAGAATTGATTGGTTCCAGGTAATGACTCAGCGGCAGTAATTCAAAGACCTGTTTGGCCCCCAGAGACAGCCAATAAAGTGCTATAATCTATCAGTTTTGTGTGTGCATCAAGCTGACATTTCAAGTCTCTTATCAATTACGGACCATTATATCTTGTCTCAGTGATTTAACCAAGTCCCTTATATCAAATAAGGTGATTAGAGTGCACACTGGAGCTAATACAAAGATGCGCCTGAGCGCGATTCCATGAAAGCAGGCTGGAATTGATCTTTTTCACACCTTGTAAAATGTGAATTGTGAACCGGATGTGATGATTCCTGCTGTAAAATAATCATTGGTTTGAATTCAATGCATTGCCAAAACTGCAGACGTCTTATTTGAAGTCCACTGGAAAGATGCTCAGTTAATAGAGCAGTGATTGCACTCTAATGACGTAGAGTAAAAAGAGGTTTTACAGTCATGATATAAATTGTCAGTGTTTCAGAGAGAAGTTACAATTCGTAGATGATGCATTTTTGCTTCAGGGGGTCAATGATCACTTTCTTAATGGACTGGTATCATACCAGTGAATAAAACTGTCCCATAGTTATTGATATAACAAATATACATTTACTTAAGAAACCTTGACATAAAAGAGAAAGAAAAGCTCTCACATACAAGGGTATTTATTTATCCTAAATATTGAGGTGTGGCACATGTTCATTTAATAAATACATATTACATGATAGAGACCTTTTAAACTCCCTTTTATTGAGGAAACCTCCGCATAAAGACTGGTCAGGTTTCAAGATGTTTGTTTATCTATTACAGTATTTTGGGTATTTCCCAAGGAAAAAGTATATTTTTCAAAAATAATGCTATTTAGAAAGTTTGATCCAGTCCTCTCAGTGATGTTTTACCACTGTCAAGCTAGTCGTGGGCCATAATCTCGACAATAACGACTCTGCTTCGAAGCCATCAACAAATAACGGAGGAAAAAATGAAATTAATCAGAAGAAACAAGTGAATGATTAAAAAATGATGAGGTCTTTTCAGGGTGTTGTCTGTAACGTACCCTCCTGGGGTTTCAGAAGATTAAACTTGCAACGGCAGCATATGCACAAAGTAAGACCCAAAAGTGCCTCACAATAACTGTTGCAAGGACAAACAAAGTCGTGCTGATGTGTTGGCCTTTGTGGTGGGGAAGTCTTGGCAATTCGCCTCTGCGAAAAGTACCCCAGGTTTCTTCAAAAAGCCACTTGAATTGCTCGCTGTTGAGAGTCGTTCAAGGGGTCTCAATAGATGCCAATTCACAGACTAGGTGGTTCGTCATGAACAGAAAGAATATGCTGCCTAACAGTGCTCAAGAACGCACAGATAATTTAATGCCAGCGCATCCTGCCAAGGCATCCTGAAGATTTGTGGCTTTTGGAAAATTGGGTCCGGAATTGGAGTGTAGGAG
>CAESWR010001728.1:297718-313617 GCA_903171835.1 Mullus surmuletus
TAGCACCTGGTGGTGCTCTCCAGGCCAAACCAATGTTGACACTTGACCTTGAACTTGGTTTGGTGATGGAACATGTTTTTTTGGTTGGAAAATAACTGCAAAGAATGTCTGTGCAACAAACGTCCACTCTGCTCTGATTGCGCCCCATGCTCACTCACAAATCATACACCAACAGCAATGTGCGATAGGGCCAGCTGGCAAAACAGGGAACAAGAAAGTTTAGATATCAACAAACACTGAGAGAGTTAATCAATGCTCTGGGCGCCCCTACTCCTCCCATCAAACTTCTAGATATAGCTGTTTGATGCTATATAAAGTTATAGCATATTAATAACATTTAGGTACATTCAGGAATGATCTTATGGCAGATGACAGATTCAGGGGGCCAAAATCACCCCCTAACCCCTACATAGAGCCCTATATGGGGGTTACACCATTTTGTTGTGGAGTCCGGAACCCTAGTGATCAGCGATGGCAGTGATCAAATCAAAGCATCGCAAATAGTAGTCACCATCCGGGTCACTCACGGGTAGTGAATATCCCATCATGCATTGTGTCTCCGGCGACCCTGCCAAAGAAGAGAGGACAAAGAAAAATGATAGAGGGACAGGGCAGTTTGCATAAGGAGGCTGGATATTTCATGATCATCATACATATTGTTTACAAAATCATCTCATTTTAGTTGTGTGGAAATTATACAGGCATAACCAGGGGAGCCACCAGAAGCGGCAGTCTGACTCATCGTAATGGTGCGAGTGAGAGAGCAGTGGCGTCATCAACAGCGTGTCAATCGATGACGTGTAGTGTCCAAAAGTTGTTGCGCATGAGGTCACTATATCGTCTGCTAGTGAAAGTCTATATGGGGAGTAGGGAGGAGTGAGTGACCATTTCGGACTCAGCCTAAGACACTAATTTGCCTCTCACCCAGAGAGCAAAGGCTCATTCAGTTCCAATTGGCGAGTACAGAATTTTTAGTAGTCACTTTTTACTGGATGGTCACATGTCTGTCCAGCTCACAGGATGAGGCAGAATTGGAATATAATTGAATTGAATGTCTTCCCTTTTTTCCCTCTCTCTCTTCAGCCTGTGACCAGCTTTCTCTGGGCGTGGCAGCCATCTTTGGTCCCTCTCACAGTTCCTCTGCAAATGCTGTCCAATCCATCTGCAATGCCTTGGGGGTGCCCCACATCCAGACGAAGTGGAAGCACCAGGTGTCAGACAACAGAGACGTCTTCTACGTCAGCCTCTACCCGGACTTCTCCTCCCTCAGCAGGGCCATCCTAGATCTGGTGCACTTCTTCAAGTGGAAGACGGTCACTGTGGTTTACGACGACAGCACTGGTACGACCTCAAACACTTCATCTGCCTTTATTTGTGACTGTCATCCTCTTGACAGTTACAGATAAAGCTGCTTGTCGACCTCTCACCAAGAAGCACGTGGGAGAATACTGATCCGTTCTGCTGAGCTATTTTCATACAGCTTGAATATTTTTTTCCTCTTCGTGTCCATTTTTGACAAATCCTTGAAACTATTTCTCTGTTCTGGATATGCCGATTTTACAATTGCTAGATATATTCCACACACATAATGTTTTGGTTCAGATTTATTACACCAAAAATTTGATTTAATTATTACTAGGTTCCACATTAGCAGATGCTAAGAACATATCCTGTTCTCCCTTGGTGGGGTCCACACAAAACTAACAACAAAAAAATTGACAGTATAAACAAAAGACAGTGTAGGCCTATATGAAATAGAGGGAATAAAAAGGTATTAACAAAAAACAAATAAAGTGAAAATAAAGAATATGTCTAATAGATGCTACATCCATGTACGAACAGCTATGAGGTTTTGCTTCACTTTTTTTAAAGATGCCTTAATCTGGCTGAGCTCAATGGCTCATCAGGGTAAGAACCCATGGATGTCGTCACTGACCCCTGACCTCAGTGCCTGCCTGGCTCAACATCATGGTGGAGAGTGGAAACATGCATCAAATCATTTTAACAGTTGGACCACATTTTGAATTTGTTCCTTTAGAGTCAACATCTAACCCAACAAACCATCCTCACTCAAGTCATCTTTCTGCTATTTGTCCAGAAGAGAGAGTTGGAGTAGTAGGACAAAAGCGATGTCATGGGTCAGGAACATCTGAAAACTACAGACCAGACTGCTTCCTAACTCCTGGAAGCAGACCTAATTCAAACCTTGCCCTTATTGTGGTGCAGGTCACCGAGCGACAAATAAGCCAGCAGGCTGGGTACATGCACCATATGCCAGGGGTCAGGGTGTGTGCCAGCCCGAGGACAGGCTGCCAGACCTCCCAGAGCTCCATCCAACACACACACTGGGACCAGTTTGGCCTGGAACACATTGCTGCAGCGTGTGCGCTTGCTGTGTTTAACATGCACGCCAGCAAAACTCCATGTTTCATATGCTAATTGCATGTACAAGACAAAAGACTCCGTTGACTGGATATCGCAATGACCTGCTGATATCAAAGCAAGACATGTAATGTTCGGTGCTCAATTATTTCTAAATTATTTGTCACTGGTTGCTGATTTCAACCCAGTTTGAGGTCTTACACAATCACACAACCACACAAACAATGTGATACATTTGATGCATTAAACTCTTTCTAATTAACCTTAAAACTACACGTGAATACATAAGTAATAACAGACAAAAACATATCAATGGTTGTAGTTCTGTTTGATCAACTGAAGTGCAAGAGCGTCATCATTTTTGGGCCCTATCAATGATACAGAATCAGGACAATGAACATGTGCATATGTGTCCGTTTGTGTGTCTGTGTGGTTGCCCTGCAGGTCTTGCTTGCAGTTTTAGGGAAGAATTGATTGTCCCTGATCCTGCCACCTCTGTTAATTAAGTTGTAAAGTGGACATAGCTGGTTCGGTACGGGGTTAATAGTGGCTTGATTTTCTGTCTCGGCGATAGGAAATGAGATCCCGGCGTGACCTGCTCGCAGCCTCACCTTCTCCATGTTGCCACTTACACAGGTGACCTGATCGCGGGGACAGATAGTGTCAAAGGTGGAGAACAAGGGCAAACAGATATCAAATTGGTTCGGAGTCCTTGAAGAGGTTCAGGTGGCGTTGTATTTCATTTGAATATTTCCTTCTCCACTTTCAGTACAAGAAGCATATTGTCTGTCATCTTGAGCAAAGTCAGAGCAGCGGAACATTTACATTCCAGTATCGTTCTCCTGAGTCCTCCCCTGACCTCCACCTCGCCTCTTTTGAACCATGTTCATGCATTCCGGGAATGGGACATAAAAGGCTAGGAAACAACCTCAGTTCTTTGTGCTGTTATTTTTTTTTTCCCGCCAAGAGGGGAGCAAACAAGCAAATCAATAACCGTAATGGTACCCTTTGAACAGCTCAACTTTATAATGGCAAAACTGAGATGGCAGAAGCATGTGTTATAGCTTTTCTTAGTCAGCCATAACACAAGCACCTGGAACACTGCTGCCATGCCAGCAAAGTGTGATTTGGCCATCAGGGAGAAGAGGCCCTGACACAATAAAGCAAAATTCAGCTTTATTATGCTCACAGTATGGAATCCTCTATACATACTTCACAGGCAATTTTCTTTAGCCACAGCAGACGTGGCTGCTGATGGTTTTCTATATTTGCCAAGATGAAAGCTGATATCGCTCTAGAATATTTATACTGCGGTTATCAACGTCAGAGTTGATAATTGTGTCACAAAGCCATTTTTGTTGAAATGCTTTGTGGGAGGCAGGGCTGTGCTACCTTTGAGGGTCCTCAGGTCTCACCTTGCGATAAAAAATCCCCCAAAATTTTCATGTAACCATTTTTAGAAAACAGTTCGTTTATGTTTGACTAATTCCAAGGATTTAATGGTGTCCAGTTTTTTGGACACCATCATTATTTCGAATTAAGCACTTGGTTTTTGAGGGACAGAATCTTGTAGTTAAATAGTTAATTGTAAGGTATTTCCACATTGTCTTCACTCTTTACTATATTTACAAGGAAAAAGAACCTCAAAAGATTTACAGATGCAGCACAGAATGGTGATACCATAGATCTCTGTTGCTGCCCTGTTTTACTTTTATGCCATGACTAAGTCTTGATGTCAAGACACCTTCTGACATCTGTACGGCCTCTGTTTCTTTTATGCACCACATGTGATGGTTTTAATGTTTAATGTTTTAATGTTCAGCCATTCCTTCAAAGACCCACAGGTGCCCGTTGCTGCAGGGACCCGGACGAAAGTGGTTGACAATGTAAATGGTTCTTTCCGAAGGCCATCACCGCTGATGCATTAAAACACAAACAGACAAGGCATGTACAGTAACATAGTTTTAGCCCAGAACAATTTGCCCGGTTAGTTTTCTTTAATTTAGCTTAGTTTAGTAAGTTTTACAATGTACCACAATGTGCCATAGCATAATAATATTATCATGGTAGATCAAGAAAGAGTAGGCTGAAGTGCATGGTTGTATATGTGCCTAATCTTAGTTGGCCCAGATAGAGGCAGCGTAAAAGATAAATGGTACCACCTTTATTAAATTCTGTGCAATACAGCCTTATGCAGCTGGTTAATACCTAGTAATTATATGGCAAGTACCAGCATCATCACAGAATTGATACTGGTATGATGCAGGGATGGTCCTCGTATCATCCCTCTACCATACAATTACTATGTACTTACCATGTAATAACTAGGTACCATGTAATTACTAGGGAATTACTGGGCTGAATTCTAGGGTGTTATCCAACATTCCAAAAATCACTTTGAAAAGTCTTCAAGCCTGGCTTAAGTAATGATGTATGGTTTATGGTACTTGTAGGTATGGTATTAATGACAGCTGTCAAACATCAAAATGGGTCACTTTTTTTTCCTGAACACAATTTGCTGGCTATGAACATCAGCTCTCTGTACACAGAACAGCTCAGGCTGAATGGTTGTGTGACTGTCAGTGGGTTTTGGATGCTCATGTGTTGCAGTAAAATAAATAGCCGACCGGGACTACAAGTGTGAAACCCCTTTAATGTTTTAGAAATGGGACTGAGCATCTCAATTTTGGTGAGGATTATGGTAATTGAGATGAGATGAATACGTCTATCCAACATTTCGCCATTTATTGTGCACCAGTGGAATCTCGCACCTGCTGCATGGGTGCTAGATGATGTACTAACAGTTTCAAAACCCAAACACATCACGTAGCAAATGCCATTACCATCAGAAAGTAGTTTGAACGAAAACATCAGCGTCAGTGTCAGCCTCATCAACCTTTCTGTTTATAGCCGTGTTTGCATGGCATCGCCCAGAGGCTCTCCCTGAGGTTGTGAAAAAAAGAAAGTAAGAGAACGCTATATTTTCCCCCAGTACTTCACATCTCCATTCACTGCAACTCAACTCAGATATTTTCCACACTCTGTCAGCCTTAAATATCTCATCTCAATTAAGCAATTCAAATGTTTTCGAAATGCAAATTCAGCTCTAGCTCCAAACCCATGTCTTGACTTTTCATTGACAAATGGGTAATGTCGTATCGTATTTGCCGAAAGGTCAGTCTGACTTTGTAATGCTTGTAGCATTTATATACTGTACACCATGGGTGTGTGTCGGGCATGTGAGATGTGTATGTCACATTTTGATTGTCAGGTATCTATTTTCAACATATTGACACCCCTGCATGGGACGCTGTTGACCCAGGACACTCGTCTACTGTCACCATCGGCCACAAGTGAGATATTATAGAGTGAGAATGATGTATCAAGAGCCACTGTGACCTTCGCTATGTTCCCAGGGTGGTTTTCTCTAGAGTATATCACATATTACATCGCAAGCAGATATAAAATAATCATATCAGCACAGAAATGAGTTGTACTAATAGGTAGAAACCTATTATATTGCAACTCTGATATATCTGAGATTTGCAAATGTGTCCAAAATACAAAAACAGATTGGATAGTACACCTCTGGATATCCAGAAATTCAAAATTCAATTTTCTTTGCAAGTGCCTCTGGGCAAGAGCTGCTGGAGCTCATCAACTATTTTGGGAAAATTGCGACTCACCAGTGACATAGGTCTCTCTGATATAGGCAGGATCATGTGGAGTATCTGGGTGGACATAACTGGATGACTTCGCTGCTTTAGTTGCTTTAGAGTTTTTCAACTGCGACTCACACAACGTGGCGACAGATCCATGTGGTCGTGTCACCTTATGTGACATCGCTCGTTGCACATCTTTACATTGATTTTGTATGCGCATGAGTCCTGTTTGGTGTCCACACACTGTTTGAAACAACTTTTGTCTCAACACTAAACAATGTGAGCAAAAGACAGCACTCAATTCTTTTGTTTCCAAGAACAATGTGTTGACTTTTTGCCAACCTGATACGCGTCACCTGGTTCAGTGCTTTCATTCTCATTGGTCGTAGTCAGTCCTCGTGCTGTTTAATTGGGTGCAGTGGTATTTTGAAATGCATGCGTTGGTGCCGCCCCTTGAGTTGGGAGAGCCTATTGCTTGTAGCCAGACCCTACCTCTTTCTAGATGTGTGTTTCCAGAGGCATTATAGAAGTGTAGTGCTAAACTGATTGAAAAAGTAATCTCACCACCCAACCAATCTTCACACTTGTAGGCTGTTACCGAATAACCCTTATCCTATATTCCGTTCACTGGGTAGTGTTTACTGCCAAAGAAAGGTTCAGCTTTTGTTAATGTTTCAGGCGATCTGAGCTTGTACATGGAGTTATAAATTATCTAAAAAATATCCAGGTGGATTATTGGAGGTGCACATTCAAGCCTTTTGGACAAAACATTTAAGGATTTTGGGTCAGGATATCTCTTTTTTTTTACTCAACACATTGAGCTAGAATTTTCCTGGACCAATTGTGTTGGTCTACGACCCTGGTTTTCTCGCACGCCTTCTGAATGTGAATGTTTGTGTGAAGATGGTATAGAACCTTTAAATATTTTACACTGTTTCAAAATGGGTGATATATTTAATCTCCAGGGTGTAAAACCATGTGATTATGTCTTTTTTGGTTAAAGAGAATATATATATTGCACCAGAGAGTCCTCTCAGTGAACTGCAAAGTGAGTCCCAGGACCCCTCCAGTAATCTATTTCAATTTGATGTGTGTGTGTCTCCACACCAGCAGTCCCAGTCCCATCATACGCTCCACTACCACTCAAAAGCCTGTTAAGAGAAGGACTAACTGATTCCTCACAATTCGCCATGCTAATCCCACCTTTGCTGTGCTGGAATACTAATGGCATTCGCAGTCTTTTCCGTGGTCTGATCCCATTTCACCTTCTTGTGTTTTACTATTTCAAGTGAGCTGAGGATCAGACAGTGCTGTCACATTGGTCCGATTTTCAGCTGTTTTTAATTTAAAACGTGTTTGTTTTAAATGTTAGTGATGTTGATAAAAATACCATTTAGCTTCAATGGCATGACCTAAGAATGGCAACAGCATTGACATGTTTCTGGCATAAATGTAGCACCCAAAGTAGAGATAAATCTTTGGAAGGGTAAATTATCTGTAAAATATGCATTATTTTTTACTATCCATCCATAGTGTCCATATTCCATTTGCCCTCTCTATTTGCATCCAGTTATCACATAGTGGTAAATGAACATGTTCTAGGCATCTAATCCCAGCAGATTCTTTTTTTTGCCATTGTTGATTTAATAAAGCTAGCTACAGTATGAAAGAACTTTCCTTTGTTGTCTCCTGCAGAGAATGTGTCTGCAATTCTGGGCAACTATAGGCTTTCATTTGAAATGAGGGATTACAGCATGTTCAGAGGGAAAAAAAAATCCAGGACACTCAGACTCATAAAACCCCTTGAAATCCTGTTGTATAATTTGAGGTTTTGAAAGGAGAACATTGTCTCGTATTCGTCTGAAGTTGTTGATGCTGTCAAAGCAAATGAAGACAGCATCTGCATGCGGCGACGACAAGGTGTGAAGACAACACACGCTACACCAATGCCAGATGCCACGCTTAAGTGGATTAATGCATGTGGGCTGTCTCTCTCAGATCCGTGTGCACATGAAGCCGAAATGCTGGGTCGGGATGTTTCGCAATATGGTGCAGGAAATAGTGCAGGAAATAGTGGTGCTAACCGGGCCTCCTCCTTCACCCTTTACGGTGCACGTTTCCAGATTATACTTCCTCCTTTATCATCGGAGTTTAGGCTTATTTTGCTTTGATGCATGCCAAGGAAAGATGAATCTGTACATAGTGAAAAATGTATAAGGTCGAACCGAAAGGTCACTTTCTATTTGACATAATTCCATGTAGTTGCCAGAGGCCCAAAAATATTATTGAAAAAGTTTTTTCCCCGAAAATTCAGTTTTGGTACTTAATTCTAGCCAGTCTAAAGTGGCTCTAGTGAGCTCTCCTGAGAACGGGCCGTTTCTGTGCCTGTACCTTTAAATGTCAATGAGCTGTGTCTGGTCACACCAACTCCACGCTCCTATTGGGCAGTGGATGCGACTTTTGCTGGTGTACGTTCTTAGCGTACTATACGCTGTTTTTTACGGCAGAAACGCCGTGGTTCAATCGTACCTAATTGAAGCAGAATC
Organism: Mullus surmuletus; assembly: GCA_903171835.1. Classification (NCBI taxonomy): domain Eukaryota; kingdom Metazoa; phylum Chordata; class Actinopteri; order Syngnathiformes; family Mullidae; genus Mullus; species Mullus surmuletus. The sequence goes on from CAESWR010001728.1 coordinate 306,309, forward strand.
AGACACAGAAGTAGAGGTTTCCATTCCCAAACATGTTCAGATTCTGCCGCTGCAGCAGGACATTTCAGAATGGTTGGTACATTTTTTTTCTAAATCTCTTATTTTGTTCATATGTGTTGTTTCAGTTACTACCATTTACACTAGCTCCAGCTAATAGTGAGGCTCATTTCATCTGGGGGGCTGGTCAACAGCAGCCTCCACTACAGCCGGGGGGAGTGGACGGTGACTTCAACAAGTTTGCAACTCTAAGATCTGCTCATTTCAGCACACAATGGGCAAAAAATAGAGAAAGCCAGTAAATGAGGTGACAGACATTTTTCATTCTTGGACCTCATACTCATGCTACGGGGACACATATGACTTTTAGAAAACCCTGAGAAAATAAATTTGGCTCGGAAGGTGACCATTAAAAAAAAAAAAAGTGATAATTGATGTGTTTTGCAGCTGACATTGATTTTTCAAGTCAGTTGCCTGTTTACATTTTTTTGGACATGATTTCAACAGTATTTGTCTCCTAGCAAAGAGTAAAAGCAAAAATATAGTAAAATATAATGTAGGAATATTATACTGTGCTGTCAAATGCTGTGAAATTATTCATTGTCAAGATTGAAAATCAATAATCAACTGTAATATTCAAATGACCCAATATAGGCTTCTAATGAATGATTATCATTCGAAACAACATATTTCATGTTAATCTAAACATGTTGCACACATTGTTGTAGTTTGTACTGTGAAGTTGCATTTTATGAAATTAGAAACTGACATTTTATGAATTAATTTGTTCATGCAAATATACAAAAATACCTGTTTTCCTTATGCTTGACCAAATCTGGAGCAGATGTTTTATGTTCTTTCGCATTGTGTTTAATGCGAGTCCCCATTTGTATCTATTTGATTCCTCTCAGGACAACGCACACTAAACCTTTTTTCTCCCGTCTCCATATTAATTACTTTGAACCCATTTTGTGGCAGAGGAACTTTTAATAGTACGCCATATTGTAGCATTGGGTGAGGAAAAATAGCAGCACTACTGTGCACAAATGGACTCTCTTCAACAGCAATGATTTACAACAAATGGAAGTATGTCGCTTTAAATAACAGAGTTTTCCTTCCCTGATACACCCAGTGTGCATGTTCTATCTCATTCCTGAGTTCTATCTCATTCCTACGGGAACCTTTGACCACCAGCCTGATTTAATCTTTCTCAAATGTATTCCGTGCATTTAATTGGACATAAATAAGCTAACCGACGTGTTGAGGGTCACATTAACTTTGACCCTCGGAGTCTGAGGCTGTGTGACTCATCGGCTAACGCTCCCACTTCATGTAGCTCCCTGGATTGGCCATCTGGGGGAATCGCGCTAGCAAACGTCTCCGCTGCCGATGATGATTGAGCATCTGAGTAACGGGGACTCTTCTTCCTTGTCAGTGGCAATGCACTTGAAAAGGAGAAGGGGAAGGGAACGCTTGAGGGGCCGTTCCCTCACAAGGATATTTATCACAGGCGGTCCGATCTGTTTTACGCTCAGGAGGCTCCCAGACGGCCCCCTAATAAACGCTTAGAGGGGATGAAATATTCATGCAGAGTTAAATATGGATCCTAGAGCAGTCTCCATGCATTAAACGCCGTCAATACTGATCAGCACTGACACCCCTCTTTTCTCCTACTCCAGAATTTTCCCCCCGCTAAGTCTCCATTGGCTGTGCTTGTGGATTCTTTTTTTCTTTTTTTTTGGAAAGGAATAGGAGGGAATGAGGGATTCAGCCATGCAGAATGGAAGGGAGAGATGTTTGAAGAGCGAGTGGGAGATTTGGAAAGGTGCTCCGACATGTGTTTCGATGAGCGAGTGCAGCAGTCAGATGTGTCGAGCTTCTTTTATCAATGTTAACTAACTAACCGTAAAACAGAGATTGCTGCTCCACCGATGGAGGCTGTTTTTCTCCTCAGACAGCTCATGCACCATCAAGCTCGCATGCAAACTGACTCAAATATCACACTCAAACGCAAACACTTTTGCATCGCCCTGGACCTTAAACCCAGTGATATCTCCCAGGCTGAGGGACCACATGTTTTGGAGTAAGCCTTTTGGGAAACAAGTCACTTCCTGCCGCCCCTTGCTGTGGTGCCCACCCCAGTGCAGTCATTGGAGGGACTAAATGGATCAGTATGGGTCCATCTGTCGTGCCAGTCCATCTGTCTTATCAGGATCTAACTGTCAGGGGTCCATGTAAAAGGTCACTGATGCTCATAGAAAATCTGTGTTGCAAAATATGTTGTACAGTTATATAGGTATAGTATTGATCAGCATTGGAGGATAGAGTCGAAAAAGTCGAATGAAACCAGATAAATGGGCCAGAGATGCCAGGGGTAGTATCTGCCTGGGTAAATGTAGCCTAATTCCTCACTGATTTTTGCATCTTGCCTTATTGAGAGTGTAAAAAAACCCAAATAAAACAAAAAGGAAACCCTGATGATATATCCAGTTAAGAAGATGATGATATTTCTTAGACCTTGTCCCACGTTGCACTATAGTATATTTGATACCAGGATGGTATGCCAGGAGGACTTACCTCTAGTAAAGAGAGCCCATATCGTAAGGTCCCCTTAAGGAAGTGCCAACTGCAGTTATATGATATTTTGTATATTATATTTATAGGATGTCCTTACAAAGAATGCTTCCCAGTCCTTTAAATTGACTGTAATTAACCCATTCAAAAAAACAAAACAACATTTTTTTTTTTTGTCTCTTATTATTATTGCATACAACCTAATAGAACATCATAAGTCATTGAAAAGCATGAAATATCAAATTCTTATTTGAGGGGCTGAACTAAGCTTGTTTTCTGCTCATGTTAACCATACATATTTCATACACAACAAATTCAGTAACAGGTTTGTTCAAGGGTCTTTGCTGGGATCGATGTCATGCACCTTTTATATCCCTTTATATTAAACAAATCGGAGAGACCCCTTACATTCCCATTGCTACGCAAATAGTACCCAAATCCATTTTGCTTTGAGACCAGATGAAAGCGACCAGCTAGGTGAACTCCTTGCATCCCTTCTAGACAAACTCGGTCCTGCCTACCTCAGAACAACATCTTCCTAGCCCCCCTTACTACCTCCTCTCACTAACCCAACTAGTCTAGGCAGATAGATACACACCTTGAATTCTTTCTTCCAAAGAAAAATATATTTTTTTCCAAAATACTGTTGTCAACTGCTTGCTGACATGGATATTAAAATAGTCTATAGTTGCTCCATGTGAGAGTGTCAACAGAGAGGTCATATGTGCATACAGAAAGACATTAGAATCAAATTGAACACACTTGGAGGATATCATCATCAGTGTGCGACCAAGTGTTTGATCTAATGAAACCCAGCGACTGGCTGCTGTAGTGCCAGCAGACTGCAGGCTGGTTTCCCACAGTGCAGTGCACTCATCTGGAAGCAGGAAGTAAACAAATAATGCCAAAGGCCAAACAGCTGTGGATGCTGGGCTGTGGACAGACACAGTCAACTACTGCTTGGTTTGGACTCATGTGTCAGTTAGCAAAGGAATGAGCAAATAATGGACCGCTACTGTAAATAAAGTTATTTGTCTCAATAGGTGCTCATATGGTCGTGCCAAATTTATTACTTGTGACTATTATTAATGATCCCCCTCAAATAGATTAATTAGAGTACACTGAATATGTAAGGCTTTGTCCTTTTTGTTCAGCTTTCCGATATATTTTGGTCTCCCTCTTCACTGCTTCCACCGACTGCTTTCATTGCTGGTTGTGTATCTCAGCTTCAAAAGACGTCCAAAAGATATTGAAGGCCCATTGTGGCTTTTCAGTATAACTACTTGGTATTGTAACTGTGGATAACAGCTGAGCTCCTGATGGCTCATGGCATTCAGATGACATTGCCACTAAAGCCACTGGTGTTAATTTCGGCCCTGAGCATATACATTGCATTCAGTATTAACCTAACTCCTGTCATATGTACTGTGTGTGTGTGTTCATGTAAACGAGTAAAATGAGTCGAGGAAGACTAGCTCTGGTATTAAATGGCAAGGGCTTGGTCAAACTAGCAGGTGACTTGTCTTTGGTTTGGTTGGACTATCGGCGTGTGCTTCAATGGTAATTTGAGGGCCGCATAAAAATAGGACTGAATAAAGAACTCCTGTTTCTCAACCAAGTCGAACATGTGGCAAACTTGCTAACTCCTTCACCATAGCTTATTACACCTACATCTTCACTGTTCACAGACTGTTACAGACTCTGCAGTTTGGGATGAACATACATTTTGACAGTATGAATTTACTCACCCCCCATCAGCATTTATCTTACTGTGACCTATATGCACATTGGAGAGGCATAGTCAATTAATTTCCTGTACTTATGTAATAGCTAAAATACCTCCTATCAGACACAAGCAACAATGGGGCGTGACCTAAGTGCTAGGAGAGCGTAGCAAAGTAGCTCTGTGTAGCTCAGTGTTTAAAGACAGAGTCTCCAAAGTCCATTCCAGCAACACATTCCATTACCAAACGAAGTTCTAATTAAGAGACTCAGACACCAAGAGTCAACTTTGGTTAGGCATGGAGAGCCCCACCAGCAGCTAAGTCTATAGCAAATAATTAGCGTAGCGCAGAGCCAGTGGAGAAGTGTGGCCCAGGCCGATGTCCTCTTTGTTAATGTATGAAATGCTGATGGTCAAAGGCAACATCTGGTTGTAAAACATCATATTTAGCCCCTTTAAGTAAATTTAAATCCATATCTTGCTCATTTTAATATATCGTTACTCACCTCAAAATATTTGCGAAATAATAAATCATCGTCATCAATCACTGATATGATAGCAAGGTCTAAAGAAAGCTTCGGAAAAAAAACCTGAGCAAAAAAAAAAAAATCTTAAATTTGACATAACACAGTCGAAAAAAAACCCCTCACATGTGTAAGTGTAAACATGGGCCACGGTAATGCATTTGAACAAACCACCGTTCATTTTTGGAAAACCTGCATTTCAGCACCCTAACCCAATGAACATTAAAGGGCACCTTCCGAGTTAAATTCATTTTCTGAAGGTTTTTCTAACAGTCATATGTGTTCCTGTAGCATGAGTATGAAGCCCAATAATGAAAACATTCTGTCACCTCATTTACTTACTTTCTCTACCTTTCGCCCATTGTGTGCTGAAACAAGTGAATCTGAGCGTTGGAGACTTGTGACGTGGAAGTCACTGGCCACTCAGATAGGAAAGAAGCTAAGGCGCTGCCGTGTCGTTGGCCGCATCAACGAGCACCGAAGTATGCTTTCACTTCCTTCAGCTGAACCTCTTAGAACCCAATGGCTGGATTTTATTTTGGCTGGAAATGCTCAAAGCAGAATCGGAACCAGTCGGGGATGGGAACCTCTACGTCTGTGTTGATTCTGGTTCAAATAGGTATGGTTGAACAAAGGTGTTTCTACCAGCCATAGTCACCGACTGTAAAAAACAGCGTATTGTACGCTAAGAACGCACACCAGCAAAAGCCGCATCCCCTGCCCAATAGGAGCATGGAGTGGGCGTGGCCACACACAGCTCACTGACATTTAAAGGTGCAGGCACAGAAACAGCCTGTTCTCGGGAGAGCTCACTAGAGCCACTTGTAGACAGGCTGAAATGAAGTACCAAAGCTGAATTTGTGGGAAAGACTATTAAAATAATATTTTTGGACCTCCGGCAACTAAATGAGATTGTGTAAAATACTCCATAGAAGGAGGCCTTTAATTCTCCATCTTCTCCTTCCAATATTAACATTCGTCTATGTAGATTTTTTGTCATGAAACTGAATGATTAGCCTCAGAGATGATGAATAGTTTGTGAATATTGCAGTTTATCTGCAAAAATCTCTGAAAAACAAAAAGTTGAGGCTTCATTTGAATTTCAAGTCGTTTTCCCCTAACAAGGCTGGCTTCACACACACCTTTATAACAAACAGTGAGGAGGCAAAGAGCGATCAAAACACCGAATCAGTGTCATCCGTGATGAAATCTGAATGTCAGTTAATGTGCAGTATTGATACGTGTCTTTGTCGCGCGGTGTTTGTGAGAAAATAAATATATTTGGATCAAGGTCTGCCGACGTTGAGGCGCGGGAATCTGAAAGGCTGCACTGTCGGCAATGTCAGGAAGTGTGGAATACAGTCACAAAGAGGAACTCTACAGCGACTGAAAGAAAAAAAAATGTTTTTCAGAGAGTAAAGGTGACCACAGGAATGTATCCCTGCAGCTTTCCTATCTCCACTCTAATATTACACCACCGCCAAATAAATCAGGAGCAGCTGCTATCTCAATCACTACCTACAAAGTAATATTTTTTTCAGGGGATGACATTAAACAAGACATTAATGTGGATTTTTTTTTTGTTTGTCTGTTTTCCATGCAGGTCTCATTCGGTTACAAGAACTCATAAAGGCTCCGTCACGGTACAACATCCGCCTAAAGATTCGACAACTTCCTGCGGAGACCAAGGACGCCAAACCGCTACTGAAGGAGATGAAGAGGGGGAAGGAGTTCCACATTATCTTCGACTGTGGCCACGAAATGGCTGCTGGGATCCTAAAACAGGTGTGTGTTTGTGTGTGTGCGTGCGTGTGTGTGACTCGGTTTCCTAAAACAGCATCTGATTTTTCTGGTCTTGATTATTGCACCCAAACATACACTCAAGATCACATATAGGATAGAGTTTTTCTTACAGACGGTGAAGGAAAATTCAGACAATGTTTTAAAAGTGTTGTTTATGTTTAGATTGTGAGGGGTGGAGGTGAAGGAAATGCTGAAAATAGCTTTCCGCACATTTTTTCAGTGTGCATAGCAACGATCTTAACTGTTAATCCCCAATGACTCAATTTAGCAGTAAATTGGTCACAGCTTTCGACAAATTACATCCTTTCTAAATTAAATTTTATAGTTTTAGAGGATGAATGAGTTAAAACCTGTCTCGAATTACTTGAAAGAGCTACCACTCTTACAAAAAAAAGCAATCATAGTTGGTGCAATTTTCTGCCGATTTTGCTGCTTGAAGAACAGGAATTGATGTAATTTCCACTGACCATTGCTGACAACGTGGGTACAGGAATACAGACGAGCGATTGTCTATACTTATATGTTCCTCTGCATAAAGAGTATCCATGTTTTTCAGTAAAATTCACTGTTTCAATCCCAGTAAGCGGCTTTTCCAAGAATACTCAGCAATGGGTAACTCATTTACCAAGTGTTCATATTTCTGAGGCTTGAAGAATTGATCAAATATTAAAGACAACATGATTCACCC
>CAESWR010001728.1:354265-367401 GCA_903171835.1 Mullus surmuletus
GCGGAGAAACGGAAGAGGGAAAGTATCTGCATCATCCAGCAAAAGAGATAATGCTGGATGATGCAAAAAAAACAAAAAAAGAACTGCTGTGAACCTGAGGGTACTTTTTTAGCTTTTGTCTGTCATTTTTCCTTTCCCCGTATGTGCTACGAAAAGACTGAATTTTAGGGCTCTCGGTCCATTTTTTTCCCCACGAAATCAGGAGTGACTCACAAAGATGTATTTATTTGTAGGTTTTTATCACTTCAGAGTGAGTCGATTTTACCAAAAGGACACCACTCAGGCTGACTCAACATTAGTGAATGAAAGCGGTAGTGTTTGTAGTACTCCAGATCGGTCGAGGAAATAAGGTTGAGGTACATGTGTGTTTTCATTTTGTTGTGTTTGCCTGAACGCCTGCGACTCTCTGTCACTATTTGGCTAATATTTGCAGCTCCCACCCCAGTTGTTTTTTATTTTTGATCTATTTGCAATATTCATATCAGTGTTTAGATGCAGAGCAAGAGAGACTATTGACTCCTTTGTGTTTCCTGTGAGTCATCCAGCGGCGGCGACGGCGGCATAAAACGGGCGCCGCTTCTGTATTTATTTCTCTGGTGGAAACAGCGCAAGTAAGATAACAAACGACAAGGACAAAACCTTTGGCTATTTTAAGTGCACACCTCTAAAATACCCATGATGGGCCATTTGTTACCGAAAAGAAAAGGAGAACTTTCTCTCGTCAGCACATCCCCGGCGTCTCCTTCCAGAGCAAGCGAGCGCCGGCCACGCAGGCATTTATTAGTTGGACTCATTAAAGGGCGGAAGAGTTTCAGCGATACAACGGCTGGTTTGCTTTCCGAGGTGAATTGTTGCAGCTTTCGTCAATATTGATTACCGCCAGAGGATTATTCTCCAGGTGTTTTTTTTTCTTTTAAGAAGTTATTGAAGTTGCTAATTTGACAAAACAATGTTCATTATATTATTATGCAAAATTGTACCTATTCATGCTTGGCATTATCAATACAACTAGTGGTTTCATAGCCATTCATGACACTTGTACCATTACTAGGGGTGTGCATCTCTCCAGTGCATGATGATCTGATGCGGATCTTGATACATGAGATTCAGGAACAATATATTTCAAATTGGAATGATTTGATTCAGTAAGATTTCAATACAATTCAGTTGACTTTAATCGGGTATCAAACAATATGATAGTTCCTTGTTTAAACAATACATTATGAATTACCATAATTTGATACTATAAATGAGGTTGGTTGCATTCAAATAGATTTATGAAATACTAGAGATCAAGTATAGCTGATTTGACATGTGAATTCAGAAACACTTAATTTTATTCATCGGACAGCTGGAACTCACTGGATGGTTAAGATCTCATACAAATTAATGTAAAATAAATCTGAACCATCCCTTTAAGTCAAAACTGGATTTCCGATTCAGATCAGTAATAAGATAAGATAAGATCAGATAAGATCGATTGATCCTGGGCTCTGAGATGCACTAAAAGCAAATTTGTCCCGAAAATCGGCTCTGAAAAGGGTCGGAGCCGACAATCGTAAATATTAAACTTGTTAAATATTTACTTGCGACCCAAATTCTTCATATGTGTGGGCAAAGCCGACGACACCCTAGTCATGACTGTGTGGGCAAAGCCGACAACACCCTAGTCATGACTCCGTGAATTGTGACGTGGAACAGAATGTAGCCAATCAAGAAGCCAGCTGACTGACTTCTTGTACCTCCTCTTCCATGTTGCGTGTTGTGTTTCCTCCAAGATTTCTGTCTTGGAGGACTAGATTCTAGATGGGTGGTGGGACAGAACCATGATGTGTGCACTGTGCTTTGTTGAGATTATCGGAGCACACCTGACACAGTACGATCAAACCGTTCAATGACTGATTTCCACTGGATGTTTGGATACACACTTCTAAGATCTTTTCTGTTGTTTATTTGCAGGTGTATGTGCCATTTTCAGCCCAAAATAGCATTTTCTTTGGGACTGTAAAGTTCACCTTACCACTATGTACCACCTTTACCAGCGTGACTCGAATCCCCTGAGCTCCCACCTGCCGTATACACCCCCACTCAAGCCCCGGCCTTTTGCTTCCCTTTAATGGCTTGTGTTGCTGCATGCCGGGTTCCGTCTCTGTCTCTGTCTCCGTCCCTGTTCCTCTCACCACGGCAACCACCAGTCATCTTCAGGAGTCATTTCCGAGCGTCATTTTAAGGGGCTTGTACACCGATGGGATGTGGAGAAACGCATATCGTCATTACACAAGATAGCCCACCACAGTAATGATTCGATTTTACACAGTCAATTTCCTCTCCTATTGAGGCACATTATTGTCACACAATGCCACGGCGTAGATGGTGAAGTCCTCTTCTCCTCTGTTGTAAGTTCCTGGTATTTATTTGTCACTCAAAATATAATTGAAATATCGTTTTTTTTTCATTTAACAGAGCTTTGTTTTTTTAATATATATATGAAGGCAGTGGTCAATGTCGCAAAACGCTGGAGGGAAAAGTAATTGCCATGGGAAGGATTTGGGAGAAAACATTTGATTTCTGTGAAGTGAAAGAACATAAAACCCATCTGGAATTTTCGCCTCAGGCAAAGTGCAGAAATAAACAAGCGCCCGAAGGCAGTCTGCTCTGCTGCCATCTCACAGTCTGCTCTTTTATTTCTAAAAGGTTTTACTGTATGTTTGCGTTTGCTAAGTTGACAGTGTATGAAGGCTTTGAGTGATGGGGATTGTACGGATCCGCGGAGCACCGCAGAGGTTAGGTCGTGGGCTAAAATTCCCACAGTTTTGCTTTGAACCGCATGAAGACATCGAATCACCGAGAGGCGGAGGTTTCTTGTTGATCTTGAGGCGAGTCCGCTTGGAAATGGGGTGCGTCCGTTTTTCATTCAGATAAACTCAAGAGTATCATTGGTCAAACAAGTTGGCATGATGTGGGGTGAAAAGACTCCTTCCATTCCATTTCCTCTCCATTCCATTTTCACTCTTTCAATTCACTTAAATGTGTTGAATCTGCCAGTCGGAAACAGGAGGACACTTTTCCCAGCTGCCACCTGGCTATACCCCTCACCCGTTGACTATGAATTGATTGTGAACGCTTTGGATCGGCTTTTTGTTCCCTTTGTTTTGTCATGATTATGGTCACTTTACTAACATGCACTGCTGGCCAGATTCCTTTGTTTTCCAGACATGTGCCGTGTGCCATATGGAAATGTTGATTGTTCGAATTATCTTTTAAAGCCTGTGCATTTGTGAGCAGTATACTAACACATTCCCTGTTCATTTCTATAATTTATTCATTTATAATTAGTTAATTTGTTTTGATCGCCCACTGCCTAATTATATTGATATCTTTGTCATCCCTTTATGCGGAACACAAACATGGATGCAAAGAATGCAAAATGAAGAATCAAAATCAACTTGAAGGATAAGAAAATAAAATACCACTGGTGTTGCATCCAACCTTGCCTTCTCCCTACTATTATTCATCACTCCATATCACTTGACGTCTTCTGACCCAGACTGTCTGCTCTCCAAGAACCATTCCACATCACCCTAAAGTTCCTTCATGGGGTTTTTCAAATATTAGTCCTCAAATTCCCAATGTCCAGTGATAAGTGTGTGTTTTATCATCAGAAAGACACAAGTGAAAACAAACTTCATCTGCACGAGTACTTAAGGTTTGTATCAAGCCAGAGCCTGGTTCAGAGTACTTGATCAGATATTAATTGATAACTGAGGATCTGCAAGGTAATTGTTAGCCCACCTCGCAGCTGTCCAGGTGATACCTTCAGACATTTGGTTTGCTTCCAAAATGTGTAGCTTACCAAACCCATCCTCAAAATACTTACTGTGTCCGACAGTCTTCCCCCCGGTATCAAGTTCACTCCATCCATGGGGCCCATAACTCTCTTCGTGGTGTTTCTGCAGGGCATTATAGCAGGATAGTTCCCTTTTACTAATTCCGGAAGAGTCTGCTGCTGCTGTTGCTGCTCCTTGTTGATGCTGACCAACATGAACAGTCATTGCAGAGCCAAGCAAGCCTAGAGACGATGTTCATCTTATGCGGTTTGACAGTTTTAATTCTGCTATTTCCATTTCCAGAAAAAATGCAACACTCCCCACCGCCATTTTCGATACAGTCGTGCCACTAGTCGGAGTACATTTTGATGTTGAAATACTCAGATCATGCTCATTTGAATATGCTTCAGATCTGAAACATTTACATTTTAAGACATAAAAAAAAACGTAATGGTATAAGCGTTTACTCTTATTCCAAGTGTACAAGGAGGGGAGCATGATATGTTCCTTCATCCCCTGGAGATCACACCTTCTTATTGTCAAGTCCGATCCTCTAAAGTTCACGAGTCCAGAGTTTGCGTTTGATAGACATATCGGAAGGTGGGTGGATGGGTGGGTAGGTGTTTTACCATTTAGACCAATGACCAATTAGATCGATTTTTTTTTGAGATGAGAAAAACATTGCGGAGGTCAAGTACATGATGTAGTTTTCATAGCGCCCAGCAGGCATAGAGTGAAAATAGTAATGGTTTACAACCGGTTGGTCCCAGTGAGCTGTACAAACCCGAGCAAGACAGAGGTTGTTTGTTCGGATCAATAGCGTTGGTCCACTGCAGACCTCGACTCACGTCAGCTCGACAGCTCATTCTCGAGCGGGAGGGAAGGCGTCCATCCATCCAGACCGCCCAGCGACTTATTTTTTACTGCTAATTTGCCCAATGTGCAGTGCTGCAGCGCACGGTTCGCCGATAGTACTGAGATGCACTTGTTCCACGTTTCGGCACTGCTCGTCTTCTCTGGACTCTTTTGACTTAACGTTCACAACTCAGCAAGTCCCTGTAGAGGAGCGTCCCTGCCCACCCGAGCACTTCATACGTGGAGCGGATGTGAGTTCAACTGTCAGATGGAGCAATGTGACCTAAATATAATATGAAATATATACTGTTAATGTTAAGTTACACTCAGGGACATCAGTTTTGTCACATTATTCGGGGATGGTCCTCGGGCAGACGCTTTGCAATGACATTCCAGACATCTCAGCCGCTGTGATTAGCGGTTTATGCATCGCCGTCGTCTTTATTTGCCCTTCGCTGCAAAAAAAAGTAGCGCCAAATGATAGTTAAGCAGAGAACTCATCCATCTAAGCATGTAAAAATTCCTATTCGGATTCATTGAGATGCTCACACTGCTCTTTATGAGACTAGCGATGCAGAATTTTGAGTTTTTCATGAGAGTCAAAGAGCAGTGAGGGGGGGTAAACAGCAATTATGTGCTCTCTTATTAAATGTTGGTGGAGTAAAGGTCACATTGAAGCAATCTAATACGGGACGGGCGAGTGGTTTGTCATATCTCGGGGAGATTTTTAGATTCTCTTCAAAAATCTGTCTGCCTTTCAGCCACTGCTTGTGATTAATCGCATCCTCCAGACGCACGGCGATGATCAAAAACACGGGATTGTGCGGCGCATGTCAAGGCAAGGGAGCTTCGACGCTGCCACCCGCCCGCTCGCTCTGCGCGTCTGCATTGCCACAGTAACAGCTTGACTGGATGTGTTCGCCCGCCGCACCGCTGTGCGCTCGGATGTGTTTTAGCAGCGGCTTAGATTTGAATCGCGGTGGATAATCGTGCGGGTGGAAAATCTGAAATGTGTTGAGTTGCAGCCACGTCTGCAAACAAAACATCAAATGTATTTTAATTTGTCTATTCTTTCAATCTCTATTTAAATCGTTTAGATTAATAGTTGTACTCATTTCACAATAGGGAATCTTACAAAGACATAATATGAATATTGGGCGTCTCTTCTTGCATGTGCATAAAGCTGGGTTCATTTGCTCTTTCAGCAGGATTGAAAAAAATAAAGCGGTGATCATGATTTAATCACCACGTTTGACAGGCGACTGCAAACCGATACAACTTTGCACACGAACGACAACAATCGAAATCAAGCTACTTCAGTTCACACTCACCCAAATGTCACCACATGGAACGCATTCATTTTGTATTTGTTAAATATCCCCGCAAATTAAATGTATGTGATGATTGAAATGCATGTTTGTGTTGTTGTGCACCGACCTTGCTCTGCAATTTGTGGCTCTTTTATTACGAGTGACTATCTTCTTTGTTCTTCTTTCCATCCGTTCGCAATTCCTTCTGTTGTTCTATTTGTTCTTCCCACAGCATTGACCCCTATGCGTGCAAACTATTAGCATGCGCACACAATTATTTGAGATCTAAGTAGATCGTGCCCTGAGTGTATCTGCGAGGCGGACATCCAAAATTCCATCAATTTGCTTTTTAGTCCAAAATATATCAGGTCCAGAGGAGTTGTGGCCTTGGTGGAGAAGCATGAGAAATGTCTGCCGGTTAATGCATCGCTAATTGGACGCCGTCCTGCTGAAAACGTATAATCGTGCAAATTTAAATCCGCATGATTTTCTCTTTGTGCCTGAGATACATTCTGAGGGCTTCGAAAATACACTTTCGAGAGGATGAAGTAGTTTTTCGCCGAGCTCCAGCAAGCGTACAGGTGTGAAGTGTCTGGCCTTAAAACTCAGCGGAACCACGCTGAAACGCGATGTGGGAGGCGAGGTGAAGAAGCCACGCTGGATGAAAGCATGGGGTGGGGAGTGGGGGAGGGTGGAGGGGGTGTGAGAGCATCCAGACTGAGGCTGGCTGGTGAGTGCAGATTTTAATCAGGGAGGCTGGTAGCAACAGCAGTGCGGCCCCGGAGGGCCCGGGCATCACATCACATTATAACCCAGCCCAAACAGAGGCGCCAAAATGGCCGGGCCTGAAATAACAGATAACCCTGCCAAATCGCATCATCATCCAACCCGCTGCGGTCTTAATCTGCCTCATCCTCTCGCACTAATGAAGCTAATGGAGGGAATAAGTGACATGCTCTTTCTTCTCTCTCTCACTGTCACTGCTGTCTCTTTAATGGCGTTGCCGCTGATGCCGGGCGGGGGGTTCAGACTCGGTTTCTCTCCGCCTGTGTTTATTTTAAGGCACCAACATGAAAAATAGATATAAATAAATATGTAAAAATGGTTATAAAAATGATATCTAGGTCACATTTTACCCCACACCGTCATCATTTGAAATTGAAGTGATCCGTGTGAGGCTTTGACTAATATGTCTTGATGTTTTGTTTGTTCGGGCCGATATAAATCTGATGAATGTAAAAGAAGGGCTCGTGTGAATATGCAACATATGCAAATGATGCACATTTAGCATATTCCGCATACATTAACACTGTCACATCTAGATCACACTGATACATTAGATCATTAAACAATCTCCATAACATATCTCACACAACATGTAAGTGCCAAATTAGTAAGGAGAAATTAATACTTACTTTGTTTTCTCTACATGCATGGAATCAGATACACAGCGTTATTGGGGGTCAGCCGCAGCTTTAGAAAGCGCAGTGACAGGTCGGGTACAGAAGATGAACTGGCACTTTTCAAGTGGTCGATTCCCTACCCTGTCATCCATGTATATTGGATAATAATGGCACAAGTGGTCATGTTTAATATCGGTGTACAGAAAAGTCATAAATGCCGATTATCGAGTGTAGGTTCTGTGATTTAAATCATGCTTTTTGACTATTTGAAAATGAAAAACTAAGAAAAGTCTTGCTAAATGAACGTCACAGCTGACTACTGTAGAGTCTCAGGAGCACGAAAACAAATGTGGAAAAACAGTGTTGCACTTAACTGGAAGAAGACAGAACCTACTGTGCCGACTCTATAGGAGGCAGAATCATCTAATTAGAGCTCAACACTGTGGTTAGAATTCTGAAACATAAACATGACGAGGAGTTATCATGGCCTTGTCTGAGGTCTCCTCCTTGAAAGTCTGCATGGTGAAATTGCGCAGCACTGATACGTGCTCAGAGCGTACAGCTGAATGAAGAGTGAAGTATTCATTTCCCAGCATCCTGTTCACACTCGTGACTCAAGTGGCTGCATCAGATTTTTCTCATGTTGACCCCACACCCCTGTTTTCAAGAACAATATATTCCGAAGAGATGGAATGCATTTTCTGGCTCCAAGTAAACTCATGCCACGTACTCAGAAATTCTGACAAATCTCTCGGAAGGTTGGGGAACATCTTAAGTGTGTTGAAAATATGCAATATGCAATACGATACAAAAATGTTACTGCTTTCGATGTGATGAGGGTGTGCGGGGGCGGAGCTAGACTTTATACATGGGGGGCACAGGGTGGACATTATCATGGAGATTCATATAGTCAAGTTTCGATCTGAGGTTAGAGTGAGATTTAAAGCTAGGTTATGACAGGCAACGGTGTCTGTGTCTCTGTGTGTGTGTGTGTGTGTAAGGCGTGGGGGGGGGGGGGTCCTCTAGCTCCATGTGCCTTCACAGCACATGTGCAATCAAATGCAGTGAATGCAGAGATGCAGGACACTTGGCCCACTTAGTGGGCCATATTGGTGATGCTGTGATTGCTGCTCTGTGATTGGCTGAAAATGTCAACATGTGATGGGTTGAAAGAACCTGATTGGCTTCACAAATACACTTGTTGCTAGCAGAGTGTTTTCTTACTCGCAGAGCACTTACATCTATGGCCTCCATGTCTGTCTTCCTGAGCGTTTGCTTACCTCCATATGCAGTCCTTATATGTGTGCTGGTCATAGTGGGGCCATGACCAGTTCACAGTGGAATCCGGTCTAAAGAATAATGTGAATAGCTACATGAAGAGTCACATCTAGAAACAAATCAGGGTTGACCTGGTTTGCAGTGTAGAGAAAGATCATGTTGTGAATTGTTTTCTATTCATATGTAGAGTTATCATTGCCTAACCCTGATTTTGAATGACAATACGCTGTGGCCAAACAATAAGTGTAGGTACAGGGCCCCGGCGTCTGTCTGTGGGCGTGGCCATTAATTCAGTCGCCGCAGCTGCAGCAGGTGAGGCCTCCTCATCTCAGGGAGCTCATTAGCGAGTCGTGCTGGAAGCGTAGCTCGCCGCTCCGTCTACCTGTGTGGTCTGCCGCTCATCCTGCCTTCCCGCCTGCTGTCCTCTATCCCACCAGCTCCGCCTCGCTGGCCATCTGCCTGCCCAACATCAGTCTCACGCCAAACCCATTCTTCTTCTGCTTCACAATAAATGCAGCTCGGTTTCTCTGGATTCTGACTTGCTATCACATAATAAAAAAAATAAAAAGGCAAATGTAATACCTAGCATTTAATGAAATGTTTAAAACTAAACTAAATGTCTTATATCAAAATTCCCATTTGACCAAAGATTGTGAAACAAGAGGCACTGAAACAAATTATTAGCTCCCCAAACGCTCTATCTTGATTTCCCCGTTGGTTGCAGCAGCTTTCAGATGGTCCTTTTCTTGCTTGGTGGTTGCACTGCCGTTTTCTCAGGCTGATTTTCATTTATTGCTGCATTGGAAATGAAGACAATCATAATCACAATTTTTTCTGTTTTGTGTGTGTGTGTGTGTGTGTGTGTTGGTGCTGAAATGCATACAGGCTCTGTGATTGTGTTTGTTATAACACAAGCTGCTCTATTGCTTCATGTGTGGCGGATGGAGTTATCTGCATGTTTTCTGAGGTGCAAAATTTAAGTTGTTATTATTATTATTATTATTATTATTATTATTATTATTATTATTATTATCATCATCATCATCATCATCATTATTATGTAAAGCTGCATCTTCATTGGGGCTGCATGGAGGGAGGGAGTGCTTAGCTGGAGCAGCAACGCAGAGATCTCATCACCATTATGTAATCCAAATAAAGAAATACTACTACTAATAAAAAAAGACAGGCTCCCACAGAAAGCAAAATGACCTCAGCGCACAAACTGAGTGCACATCTGAACACAAGAGCGCTCTTTGTTGTTCATTGACTGCATCCGCACATAGTTAGAGACATCGACAACCTCTCTATAGACACAAGTACGAAGCTGTGAGGGAGAAAGAAGGGGTAAAAAGAGGGTGGATACGGTCAGATGTCTCCTGACAATTTCATCACTTTCCTGAGCTAAAGGTCTGGAGACATAAAAACAACCCCCCCACAACCCCCCCTTACGCAGAACTTCACTACAGCAGTTCAAATTAAATGAATTATTTATACAGAATTCATGCTGTCTGTAAAATACCCCATAAATCAAATTGTATGTTACCTTTCGAGGAAGAAGCTGAGAAACATAATACTGCGTTTTATGTTTTTTAAATGTATCTCTTACTTTGTGATATGACAAAAAAACCCAAAACAGCTATTAGATACCATCGGGAACTACTCGCTGGCTCAGTGTGTATAAGTCGCATGCTAGGCTCCCTCTTATCTATACTCACAAACACATTTTCCTGTTAAATTAGCAGAGACTGTTTCATTCATGTCTGTCACTCTTATTTTGCTCTATCTGTCTCCTGGGAATATGGAATGCTTTGAAGTCATGGTTGTTTATTTACCAAAACACCTTAATTTACCAGTCCTAGGAATCTGTTCTTACACCTATTTAACTATATCAAACTTGGAACCCAATTACAGGATCCACAAACAACAAATGCACATATAAATCCAGGTCATTAGGTAGTTGGCCACTCTGAGTGTATATTAATGAAAAACTGTCTCATGTTCAGAAAAAGTATTAAAAAGAGAAGTTAATCTCTTAAAGGAAGCCCCTTTTCCATGCCATTCAGTCGGAATAAGGTTTCCATCGCACATCAACAACAATAGTGATTGTTTGTGATTCTGAACGTGTTTTTTGGCGGATGCATTTGATCTAACAGAGGTTCATGTTCAGGCTGGGACACTGTTGTGTTCGGGAGACAGAAAAGTATTTCTTTTTGAGTCAGGCATCACTTGGTACAATCATTGCAACCTGGCATTGGACTTCATTCATTCAAACTTGTCACCTTTAATGGAACTCTCTGTTTTAATTATTCTTAGGACGTTTGCATGATTGGTGTAGGAGTCTGTTGGCAAGCTTATTAGTTGCCACGCTGGGGAACTGAGAATACTTGTAACTTTATCATTTTGGAGGTAATTAAAGCAGGAGTTTACCTTCAATTTTGCATATTAGTGATGGTTACATTTAGTTTGTAGAAAGATCATATTTGGCATAACCACTGTCCAATTTTTCCCTGTAAGCAATCAAAAGTTGTGTTGACTTAATAATTCTGTTTGGCAAAAAATGTAATATACCTGCTTTAAACAAGAAGGCCTGGATTTCATTTCAAATGAAGTCATACGCTTCATTTAACTTCAGCTTTGGGGGCAGAGCAGCACTGATGGAGAATTTAGGTCATTGTCGTTGGGATGATTCATCACATTTCCACTCTAAGGGTGTGATTTGTTAAATTGGGATGGAAGCAGGGATGTAATAAGGTAGCCGCACAAACTTTTGAGCCTTATCTCCCTTTGTCTCTCCTGACACCAGAGAGTATGTGAGAACACTTTGGATAAAATAATTTATGACATATCAGTACAACTTGTGTGCGCAGCGCTGAGAATAGCAAGAATAGCTGATGGCAGTGAGTGACCTAGTCATGACTAAGACCTCTGAGAGATCCCAAAGGAGCACGAAACATGCTCAGTTTTTAATCTCTTCAAGCAGCAGGGAAGAGGAAAGTGGAAGCATCCACTGAGTCGTGGGGGAGGGCTCGCCCCCGCCCACTTTGGGCAGTGGCTTGAGGTGTTAGACCTCCCTCCCCGCCCCTTTTTCCCTCCCACCTCTCTGCTTATTTCTTGCCGACTTATTTTTGGGACCGAGGCCATCGTCTCTCAAGGTGTTTATGTTTCAATCAAAGGAGTCAGAGCAGTGTGACGCCCGCGTTCTGTGAGAGCAGCTGTGCGAGCTCTGGCCGGAGCGACACACTTCACCACTTTAGGAATGCGCTATAAAGAATTTTTTAAAAATCACAAAAAATATCATTTCACCTCAGCCTCTATCCATCTTTTTCTGCTAGTGATGCTCTTCACTTTATAGCAGGTTGTTTGAATTGTTGATAATGCGAGCGAGGGCAGGGTTGATGATGTCATTTTCACTGTAACAGCCTTTTTCATGTATTATATTTGTTACATTGAGAAAATATAACACAAAAAAGACCTTCAATAGCGTGTTGCATAAGTCCTCAATAATATTATGGATGGATGGGTGGATTCAACTTTATAAATCTCCCAAATAGACAGCAGTGAACAACAACAACAGCGACTGTGAGTGAAATAAAAGGCATAAAGAAAGGTCAACCAAAAAGAGTTAAATAAGATCAGCACAGTTATTCAATGACTCTTTCTACTGTAATTCTGTCATCACAAGGTATCAGCACAAAGAAAACCTTTTTTAAAGACAATATTCAACGTTTTGCCACTCGATGTTGCCATGAGAACTAGCATTTCGAACCGAAACCATGGGGCGGACCTCTTTACTGGCTTCGGCAGCAGGAAGGGCTCATTGTTAGCTTTAGCTTTAGCCTTAGCGGCCTGTAGGGCTCTCTGTTAGCTTTATCTGTAGCAGCTGGTAGGGCTCTCTGTTAGCATTAGCTTTAGCCTTAGTAGCCTGTAGGGCTCTCTGCTAGCTTTTGCTGTAGCCTTAGCGGCCTGTAGGGCTCTCTGTTAGCTTTAGCTTTAGCCTTAGCAGCTGGTAGGGCTCTCTGCTAGCTTTAGCCTTAGTAGCTGGTAGGGCTCTCTGTTAGCATTAGCTTTAGCCTTATCAGCCTCTAGGGCTCTCTGTTAGCTTTAGCTTTAGCCTTAGCAGCCTGTAGGGCTCTCTGTTAGCTTTAGCTTTAGCCTTAGCAGCTGGTAGGGCTCTCTGTTAGCATTAGCTTTAGCCTTAATAGCCTGTAGGGCTCTCTGCTAGCTTTAGCTTTAGCCTTAGCAGCTGGTAGAGTGCTGCATGCCAAACCTATGCTGACTCTTGGCTTGTTTGTTTGTTTGTTACTTCCGCTCGCTTTAATATGAGGAGAGAGGCTCACACACACTAACATGAGAGCAAAACAGAACAAGAAATCTCAGATCTTAGCTCAGATATTGTTTGGTTAAGGTACAAAATATACAGTAGAGCACCTTTAAACAATATCTGGAGGCTCCAGATCTATGCT
>CAESWR010001728.1:403946-415528 GCA_903171835.1 Mullus surmuletus
TGTTTTTCATTCTGACGTTTTTTTAAGGAACTCTTAAGGGTTAAGAAATTGATTTTGAATGGACCTCAAATCCCTTTACTGTGCTGAAACCACTCCTGGGTATTAGCATCGATACAACAGAAAGACATATTTATTTAAACTTGGAAGGTGAGGGACTGTGTTTGCTCTGTGTCAAGAAGTGAATATGTTTCCTGAAAACATGCTGTTGCTGAATGGTTCCATCTTTAGTGGTGTGGAGTCTTTTTTTTTTTCTCTGGATCACTAAATGTTTGTACTGGTGGCATTTGAAGGCGCTGACCAGTGGCTCAGCCTGAAAAGGAAATCTATACATCCCTTTGGCTCGGATGAACAAATTTGAGCTTTTAATGAAACCTGAGAGATATGGATTCCATATGATCGTGAGTGAAGGCATATCTCTCATAAATCTGAGATATGTGTCAGTGGGTCCAGGGATTTTTTTTTTTACATGTTTTTACTCAAGATTTTCTTCGTTAGCTTGTTTTAATGAAGCATGAACTTTATGGGAATTATGAGTTCATATCATGTCAGCATCCCCAAGTCATATTGATGTTTTATTTTTATATCTGTTAATTTCCCTGCAAAGATCACAAAGGTTTCTTATCACTCAAGGAAATAGATACTGGAGCTGGAGGAAAAAAAAAGAATAATCAATGTGGTTGTTTTTCTGCACAACATCCTCGTATCTGATCTGCCGCCATTATAGACGACTCCCTCGCAGGTCGAGCTGACAAGGCTACAAAAGTGGCGATGAGTGCAGAATTGCTTTTGCTTTTATAGCCACTTGTGTTTAGTGTCAACAGTGCATCATAAACCGTACGTGTAAAATTTGGCGTGAGAGAATGCTTCATAAAAGCAAAGTTGTTTTTGTGCTGACAAAAACAAGAGAAAAAAGACACAACGCTATTTCTTTCCACTCTCTCAGTTCCTTTGATAAAAATATGCGAAACACAAGGACCAGTGGAGTGTGTGTTGTTAATGGCAACTCAAGGTTTCACACACACATGGACATACACACTGATACTAAATGCTGCATGCACTGAAACCAAACGCACTCACACATATACTCACGAACAAAGACGCTGTCACATCTGTTGAAATACACACACTCCACTCTACCACCATCTCTATCATCACACACACACACGCACGCACACCCACACACACATGCTCACACACTCAACCACAAAGCATGCTTATTAGTTCTTACTGCCTTGTCTGTGTATTGACTGGCAAAACAACGGCAGGAACTGGGTAGTTAGATCACTGCTGTTGGTAACCTGTTAGCGAAGGAGAGACCCAATCGGAAGTCACGCCTTCACACGAGTGGGAAGTGTGTCTAAATAACAGAATGGTACCCCACCCAACTTTGAAGGGCAAATATGAACCCTTAAAATACGGGCCCTATTTTCTCTTGTGTTTTGGTCAGGAGGATTAATGGCAACGAGAAGTTTTGGAATCAGAGCACAATAGTGTGCAATCATGAGATGATTGCAGAGTGGAAGGGCAATTTCTGCTGTCAGAAATACTTAAAGTGCCTGTTTTTGTCACTGACAGGCTAAAATTGTTATTAAAAAAATCCCTCAAAGGGAATGGTTCTGTAATACCTCATCGACACCATAGCATGATAATGCAAGTTGATCATATGGCCTGTATTCTGGCTGCAGAAACCTGTGAAGGAAAATAGTAGTTTGTTGGAGATTGTCTTCTATTACTTAGTTGGTAGAGCGGGTCATCCAATGATCATAGGATTGGGCAAGACACCTTACCCACCTTGCCCTGTGTGAATGTGTATGATGGTGGTTGTCGGAGGGGCCATTTGGCGCACATTGGCATCCACGCTTCCGACAGTCTGTTCCAGGGCAGCTGTGGCTACACATGTAGTTTACCACCACTGGTGAGTATGTGTATGAATAAATAATGGTTTCTGTAAAGTGCTTTGGGTGCCTCAAAAAGTGCTATATAAATCCAAGCCATCATTATTATTCATTACTTGACTGGCAGTTGTCACCATGGTGACTTCCAAGTCAGGAGAGTTTGTTTGTTTGTTTGTTTGTTTGTTTATTTGGATCTTTTTTAGCCCGCCTGGGCTATTCTTCCAAGAGTCCATAGCACAAAAACATTACAAGATATAATAAAAACACCAAACCTTTATTACTGAAACACAACATGGAACAGACACAAACCGAAAATCATACATAGAACACATGGATGGCACTATACACACACAACAAAACTCATACCGATAATATTACAAGTCACTTGTCAAAGTGTCCCTAAGCAAAACGTTGAACCTCCAACCACTCCAGATGGCAGTCAGGGAGAGAAAGTCACTTCAACATTTCCAAATAGTAACAGCAGCACACATTGGAGGCCCAACAAGCTGGGTGGATGCACTACATTGAAATAGCCCCCAAAAAATAGATCACCCACATTTCCCACAATGCAGTTATAGGGCTCAGTTGCACTGTCTACAAAAATAAAGCCCCTATAAAATTGGCAGGACTGTCCCTCAAAGTTTTCCTCTACCCAGTGGGTTTGTGTTTCCAAACAAATAGTCATAAATCTTTAAATTCATCATAAAAAAAGAAAGTTTTTAACACATTTTAACCAATTAACATAAGTAGTTACCAACAAAAGTGAATAATTCATCAAAATCAATTCATTGTGTTAAAACTGTAACATGACTGCCCCCTACCAGCACTTTTTTATTCTTTATTTTTTTACCCTTGAGAAAGATAAGCGGTCAGAGTAATTTGATTCATGGAGTCTCAAATCCAAGACTTTCTTGGAGCAGATCAAAGACATGCAGTGTTTGTGACAGTGATGGACCTGGATGTTTCAACAGTACACCCCCCTTTGGTTCTTGTGGAGGAAAAACATCTAGTATCTCCTCCATGCCAAATTATTTTGCTTTTGGCTAATTTTTATTATTTCTGTCACAAACAGAGCCCCGGCGTCAGCATTGTCTCTCTCTCTCTAACATTGTTCATTCCGTTGAATGAGTCTGTCTGCATCAAGTCTTATATTTCATTCTACAGAACTCTGATGATTGCAGTGCACTTTATTTTTCATCTCCCCAAAGTCCTGGAGTTCAGCGTTACTGTGATTTGTTATTTTGTTGACTGTGCACTGACCAGACCAAAAGAATAGGCTCTATACTGTATGCTGTAATGTGATGTTGCAGGATTGCTGACCCAAACCCACCCAACTCCCCCTCCCTGCATACAGCTCGGAGAAATGAAACAAATGGAACAATTAATGTGTTGTTTTCAGACATGAGGCCCAAACTTTCT
This sequence comes from Mullus surmuletus, assembly GCA_903171835.1. Taxonomy (NCBI): domain Eukaryota; kingdom Metazoa; phylum Chordata; class Actinopteri; order Syngnathiformes; family Mullidae; genus Mullus; species Mullus surmuletus. The sequence continues at coordinate 407,261 of CAESWR010001728.1, forward strand.
GCAGAAGAGGGGTATAGCTGCCTGACGGGGCCTGCAGGGGATTTCTCTGAATGCCAAGTTGACTTTTGGTTTGTCTTAAGAATTTAAATGCTTTTGTGCATAAAATAGAAATTGAGCATAATGCTGTGTCAAGACCTCTTGCTCTGAATCCTTATTACCATGTCGATCGATTGATAGGAAGTAAATATATTTTTACAGGCTGCAGAAATCCTGTACTGTGGCTTAATAGCAGTTATATCAGTCTCCACAACATATTACCTTTAATCGCATCACAGTTTGTCTCAAAGCCACTCAAGGCATTATAATTGGCTAGAATGTAGACTTCTAACTAAACTAGCATCTCTCAAACCCACCTGAGGTCAATCAAAACAACTAGTCTGTGATTTTAATCTGCAACCATTCAGTCACCTGTACTGGCTTCTCCAACTTTGTTGTAGTGATGACACTTAACACTCGTATTATGTTCAAAATATATTGATTGACTAATACCAGACTTTTTCTCTTGAAATACACACCTCCCCTCCAAGTTGGTCATGTCCAATATAGTCCTCTCCATTGGTGGGGAAATGAAGAGCTGAAATGCTAATTGAATATCATCAGCTTGTGTGACAGCAAATTCTGTAACATTGTCCTTGGTCTCTGAAAGATCCTCTGTCTCTGAAATCTCTACATCTGCATACTTTTTTCCAGTTCAAAATCTGTGATAAAGTTAATTCAGCTGTGAACCTACTGGAGCTCGTTTTTAGTATATTTGTTAAAGAGATGACATGAGAACAGTGACAAGAACAAAGGAGAGAAAGTTCCTCCTCTACACACACCTGAGTCCAAATGGCTATTCAGAGGTTATCAAAATACAAGTAATTGGGCAATCAAAATGAAGTACATCAAAGAGACATGATTATTTGGGATCTGAACAGCTATTTATACACATTAAAGTGTTTGGGTCAAAATGACCCGCAACATCATCTTTGAATACTAACTCTCCAGTCATTCCACTATACATCAAAGTGTCTAGATTTTACACACCAGTTCATGACCCTAGATGAGGAAAGTCACAAAATCTCATGAAGAAAAAGAAAGGATAGTCAGTACTTTGGTCAACACAAAAACTGAAGTGGATCAAATTGACCCTAAGAGGGTTGAAGCCATTAAATCACAATCGATCATACAATCAATCATCGAAGTAACTATGAGAAGTGAAACATTTCAGATATAGAACTTAAGCTGCAGTATAATCATTGTCATAGTGTAGCAATGCTCACTCAGTGAACTCACAACAGCAACGTAACTGAGAATAATGTAGAAGCAACATTGTTACAGAGGCCTATTGACAGTCATGTGTATTTTCAAAATAATTAACAATTAACATATAAACAACATTGTTACGAGTCCTCTTGTGTATCTTAATTGAATTGAATCGATTTTTTTTATCAATTTAGCTCAATTTCATTACATGTAATTTAATTTAATTTAATTTGCTATGTTGTCTCTTAGTCAATCCCATCTCTGACTCCCCAATATCAAGAAAGTTATAAATAAGAGGCAAAAAAGTTTGGTTTGTGCAACAATTTAATGTCTAATTTCCATTATCTATGTTTGAATGGGTGAATGAGGTCATGCAGTATTTAAAAGTGGTTGAGTACCTTCCAGGTAGAACTGCACTATGTAAATGCAGCCCACTAATGGGAAATCGCCAGAATAGTTCATCAACAGGAAATCTCACCCAGTGGACAATTAATATTTGAGATTCAAAGTACTTATTGACAATACCCCCCCCCCAATCCTGACAGCATCCTGGAATGATGAAAGTTTCTAGGGTGATCAATCCTGTTGATATATCATGATCCCTCAACCTTTCCTCTTAAACCACAATTAGATTCGTCGGTTTGAGAACATAATGATACTGTATTGCAGACACTCAAAAATAAGTGTGAGATCCTTGGTGATGCCAACCACAATGGGAAGATTCACTCAAGCAGTGATTGGGTTCATTTTCATTCAGAGTTTCAGAGTTTTGACCTAACTAAGTTTGATAATGGCTTTGGCCAGTTTGTTTCTCTCCATCACCGCACATTACTCACACGTTCTCATGCAGCCACGGGGCCTCTCAGGTGTCTTGTGGGATCCTCTCGGAAAGCATGGACAGTAGCTGCAACTACAGACACTTCAGCGGGGTTAAGGAATAGGATTTAATTTTAAAGAGAGGAATGCTGGTACTCTTCAGGTCAGGCAGACAAACAAAAACTATATCAGCTAAGAGGACTAGATATTTGTTGGACCTCCTCCAGGCATGTTTTATTCATAAAAATGTTATGATTAAATGAAAAAGAGTGAAATTCCTCAAAATTAAGGATGGATTATTGGACATCTATTCGTCGTATGTGCTTGTCGCAGATTCCAAGATCTCTTGTAAAGATGGAGTGTTCTCAGCTCTGGATCCCTTTGTAGAGGCTCCGGAGCCCACCTCAGCTCTCTGCCTGACTTGGAGTGTAGGTGGTTATCGGGCTCTGTGTGCATTCACAGCCACTGCTCCCGCCTTATCAGCAGTCTGAAGCTTGCATGCTCAATCGCCTGATTTGTCAAGGGTGACTCCAAAAGATTCTGATAGGCACTCCACAAATCACCCAGTTGATCTAAAATATCGACCAGCCACAAAAAGTCATTACACACAATAATGGCGGGCAGGACCTTGAAGATGTGACTTAATTAGGTTTCAAATGGCTTCAAAACTGCCTTCAAATCTGCTCTCCTGGGTAGTAATGCGCTCTTGGATTTCTCTCCGTGATTACAGGTGTAGAAACTGAGGCATGCCACCATTGACAATGCTGCTGTTGTGTTAAAGGGTGATAGCTGAAGCAGCGGCGGCAGGGATGGCCCATCATACAACATCGCGCCACTGCTTCTCATGCTGATTTAGTCTATATTTTACTTAGACCCAAGTTATACAGTGGTAGTTCAATCACACCAAAGTTTTAATGAAACTAATAATGACTTTTTCCACCCCAAATGAAATGTGTGAATTCATTTGCCTTTAAAGGATAGAGCTGTATGCGCTGTCAGTATCAAATTGAGTGACGGGTGCTCTGGTTGCTATTGTTACTGTTCAAAGTTACGCTTGTGTCGAATCAGAAAAACGTTGAAAACTTGTCTGACAAATATAATTCCTCATTAACCTCTACCCTTGGCTTTCATTAAAGTGCTCCCTAACTTTCACAATGGCTTAACTTCACATGAATGGATTTCAGATGGTTCTCTGCCTGATGATTGGCTTATTTCATAATGCAATTCTGTCTCCTCACAGAAAACCAAGATCTCCACGTACGATAAGATGTGGGAATTCATGAGCAGTCGGAGGCACTCGGTGATGGTGAAGAACATCGATGAAGGCATTCACCGTGTGCTCACTTCGGACTATGCTTTCCTAATGGAGTCCACCACCATTGAGTTTGTCACACAGCGCAACTGCAACCTAACTCAGATCGGAGGCCTCATTGACTCCAAAGCCTATGGGGTCGGGACCCCAATGGGTATGTATGTCGCGATGATAATATGCCATGGAGGATAATGGGATAATAACCATAGGCTATAAAGGCTTTAACACAGTGCATACTTACATGTGAACTCCTCAGGCTTGTTTTGATGTTCAGCCAGGAAGTCAGACATTCTGTCGAGGCAATGTAGCAGGCAACCAAAGGACAAAGTCATCGTCTTTGAATCAAGCTTTGTCTAAGTCTTCCACAGCTAACATTCATCCCAGTGTCTCATTAAACCGCCTCGAGGCATGAAGGGCTTTACCGCGTAGTAAGGCACATTAAGTCTATGCACATGTTAGAAGGGTTTTACTTTAGATAATCCATGCTGTTATTGTCAGCAAACCTTTAAAAGACCAAACCATGACTGAGTTGGTTTTTTTAAGCATACTAGACCTTTGTAGTTGATAAACAGGTCCAACATACAGGTTCAGCATGTCAAACAATGCCAATCTAATACATTGGATCCCAAACTGTGCATCTCATGAAATGTTTTGTATAGCATAATCCAGGCATATCCTTGTCAGTGAGTCTGTAAACTGTCTTGAATTGTATTACACCATGTTTACATGCAGTACATGTACATGTAGTAGAGTGTGTTTTGTCAACCATACGAGCAGAAACGGTCACAATAGACAGGTGGGAATTCAACACTGAAAAAGTACCTGGGAAAATGTGACAATGCATGCTAATCTGACAGTGGCTGAGATGACACAAATAACCAACGCTGTAATTGTCTTAATACCATTACCTTGTTGGACAAAAAAGGGCCACATCAGACACAAATAGGTTGAGGCTGCAGAGTGAGGCACTGTGCAATCCAAAATGTCTGGGAACTGTGTCAGGTGCCTTGATGTATTGGCAAATAGATCAACGAGAGATCGAAAAGGGGGATTTCAATTTAAAAGATTCCAAGTTCGCACCCAAAAATCGTGACACTTAATAATAGAGGTTACCCCTAACAGGGAATGCCTTGTTTGCCATGATCGATTGTGAAGTGTTTGATTTTATTCAGCCGTCTGCGATCAAATTATACGGTAACAACATGTCATCTCCTCAGCAGGTGTGTAGCACCAGATGCAGGTGGAAGATGTATATCATCATCAAGTTTGTGCAGTGTATTGTAGAAATTAAGTTAGAAATTGCTTCATTCTTGCACAAGATGTGTAAGCTTTCCGGCAGCAAATCTCAGCACCACATCCAACATAAATAACAGTGCAAGATAAAGAGGGGCCTGGTGGCACATCGCAGTTTTGTGTTTGGAGGTGTAACATTTGATGGTGGGTCTCGGCAGTAGATTGCCATAATCTTTTGGTGTCAAACTGTGAGAAGGAAGACACTCTGGTTAAGTGCAGAATTACAACTGCCAGTAGACCTAATATGATGACCCCCCGCTAAGGCTGCTCCTACTGGAGCAGCGACAGAACATTAAATAGTCCAACTATGATTAATTGCCAGCTGAAAACTGTATGGACTCTGGGGATTGATTAATTGATAGATCAGTTTGAATAATAAAAAACTGTCTAAGAGCACCACCCTGTCAACAGAATTGACAGGCAATCTGTCTAATATGCCCCAAATTAGTATCCCGACGATCAGGTTATTACCAGGTTATTGCCTGCAAATCTGAAAAACGAAGATCATGCCAGGGTTAAAAAAGAATACTTGCCAATACGGGATTTTAAAGCTAACCACCAATAAATAGCATTTGCACAATCATTTCCGTCTGAGGAGGTATGAGGGGCACGGCCATTATGGTCCAAGTCCAATAGAGTCTGTTAATAGGATTGGATTTTTAGTTCAGTACATAACAAGCACCACCACAACAATAGGAATTAACTTAATATCCAATCTGGGCATTTGGTCCATACAGAAGTTCATTTTACTCATAATTGGCTCATAGCACATTCCTCAATTTGCATCTATTGAGTTCTGAGATTTGGTATCGGGACTGCAGAAGCAGTTAGAAGTTTGAAGACGTAATCTCATTTGAAACCATGTCAATATAGTTCAGATCTATAGATTTATAAAGATACTAATACAGACCTAAGAAAATGTAAGATGGGCGAAACCAGTGGTTGAGTGTTCACGTTGGCTGCATCTTTTCATACATAGGAAAAGGGTGTGCATATCTCCATCAGCCCTACATTTTTGATGCTTTTGAAAACACAACGATCTCCAAAAATAACGTCAAAGAGTCGCATGGCATCCAGCAACCTTTGCATGACGACACATGCAATAATCGCTCCGCACGGGGTTCACAGAGAGGTTAATCCAAAATATGAAAAACATTTGCCATTAAAACAATCCCATATATATATGATGGAGAACCTATCAGCAAACCGTGTATAAAAATTCAGTATGCACCTTCATAAAGCTGTGGAGATGATAACCACAAGCAGTATTCTCTTTCAAAAAAAAGAAAAAAAGAAGAAAACAAACAAACAGGGAAATGTCCTCTGGGACCGCGAGTGTTGGCAAGGTCCTTTGCCGCTGTTTGTGTATGCTCTGCTGGTCAGCCACAGAAGGTAATTTGAGAGACTGTTTTGCTGTGTGTGAAAACAGTGAAGGTAGGCTATATTTGCTTTGGGTGATTGCCTTTCCTGACTGATGTGCTCCTTTTGAAGCCGTTCGCTACAGTATATTTGTGTGTGTTTGCCTTGGCGCCAGCATATATCCACTGGTGATTATGTATTTGACTGTGACATACATTTGACATTGCAGCGTATATCCGACTGTGTGCGCGCCCCGCATATACGGGCGTGTATATCTATCTATGCGACGGACTTAAAGATGCACGGGAAAAGAAAGTGAAACAGAAAGAAAGAGGGGTGGGTGAGGAGGGGGTTGTACCGGCCCGTAGCAGTTTGTGCACGGCACAGATTGTCCGTGTTGAAGAAAGGAGAGGTGTTAGCATCATTACTCCCTGGTGGCCCATTCACATGCAGTCGGAACAAGGTATTTAAATTGCTAATCCTACCCTTTTAGTACCCTTTACCATCTGCTGCCTGTATTCCCATATAGCCCGGCCATTTAGCATATATCTCACTGACTTGAACAGAGAGTAGGTGTCGGGCCGCATTAGTACCTGTGCCTTGATAGAGCCATAGCGCCGCCCCCCCCAGGTCCCTCAGCTCGATAATGGACAGACTTAGTTCACCCTCCAGATGTTAGTTAGTGCTCATTCTAATGGAGTATTTACTACCGAGGACCCCACCTCTCCCACTTTCTGCTGATGTCGGGACAACGCCGCCATTTATGATAATCTCTTGTTCAACAAAGCCGGAGTCTGTGCTTGCCAGAAGTTCATTAGTGCTCATTAGTAGTGTTTGGGGTCAACTCAACTGAGAAGCTAAATGCTTGGAGATAATAAAAGGGATAAAGCTGATGTTTTAATGCTAACTGTAACTGTTCACGATAGAGGTAAAGCATACTTTATATTAAGCGGGTTTTGGCCACCTCTGTGATAATTTCCTAAGAATATGAGGTGAGTATGCAAACTGTTCAGCCAAAAAACAGTGATGCAGGATCTGAATTTGCCCACTGCGATGGCCAGCGGTGTGCATGAAATTTGTTTTTTCATCACAATGTCAAAAAACCCATTTTGAACCTTTATTTGCCTCAATGACCCCCTTCTCTGCCCATAAAATTCCACTACAAATGTATTATTGATCAATGTTGTGTCACGTATGTGTGTCAATTAAGTTAAGGGGTCTTTCTGAGCACTTTCTTCACCACGGAAACAGCCAATAAAACTGTTCCTGCTGGCAATCACTCACCAACAGTGCGGCACAAGTCACTGAAATTCTCGGCCATGAGTAGCGCAATTAACACGACTCAAAACAATCCACAAAGCCGCAAAACTGCACTCATGCTCTCTCTGTTGCAGTCCAAACTGCCGCCTCTAAGGTCACACTACGTTTTGACAAAAAGCCATGCCATAAAGCAATCATGCTTTGGCACAGTGAGGAAACTGGGTGTTCAGACTCCAGAATGGTCCCCAAAATATCCCCTTCCCCACTCTTTCAGGCCAAAGCAGTTTTTATTCGGGCCAATTGTGGCTAATCGCTCACGCATTGTCATTTCCAGGGCTTAATCACTCCATGACACGGCCATTAGCCATCGATATTTGACCTCCCCTTTCCCCTCAGGTCAACCAGGGCTTAATGGAGCTAGAAGCGGTGTGATGGTGAAAGGCGATGCACCAAAATGTAGAATACGTGTAGAAAGTTTCATTATTTTTAGAATGCTTTTGATGGATGGTGTTGTTGGACCACACCACAATTCTGTCTCAGGACACAGCGATAAATAAAATGTCAGCGAGTAATGTTTATTCAAATAGTATTTTTCATATTTGCATCAATGTTTTGATAGTGTTGGTGATTTTTTGCAGCGGTGAATGAAGCGTCCGATGTGAACGCTCAGTAAGTAAGGATGCCATCGGCCTGATAATGGTGATGGAAATGTGTTTTAGATTTAGGGTCTAAGGCTTGAGCCATTAGCACCTCTTTGACCAAGCCTAACCACTGGCCCAGTCTGGCTCTACAGTGGGGAAGAGGCTAATCCTTCCCACCTGCCCTACTGACAGATGAGCAGATTAATGGGATGCAGAGTTGCAGAGTGGACTGTGCAAGGGCCTAATCACTGTAGTTGATTTAAACAACAACAAAAATATACAGAATCCATAAACATATTAATAGACTCAGTATTTCTTTTATTTGACTATACGATACTACCC